>KK902489.1:0-48450 GCA_000696445.1 Aquilaria agallochum
CTAATCAAGGGCTAACTACAAAAGGCATCTTTTACAGGGCAGAAAATAGAAAATTTAAGAATTAATTACAAAACCCCCGTTAGGTTTTATCCATGAGGTGGGAAAAAAATATTGTTTTACAATTAAATCAAACAATATACTATATGATATGAGCAAGAATTCTTTCTTGAAGTCCTGTATGCTAAAACTCTATAGCACATTGTCAATGGATGTACTTTTACTTAGGCCGAACAGTTTTCTACATTTATTTCTATAGATCCTAATAACTAGCACATTGGCCGGTTTAGCCAAGTCCTTTATAAAAAAACGTTTCCCAACAAAGTCTTCACAAACTGTAGACAAAGAATGTAATTTCCGATGGGTGATATGTCATCTACATACAACACCAAGAATATAATAGCACTTCCACTAACTTTCTTATAAACACAAGGTTCATTTTTATTTCTAATAAAATCAAACTTTTTGATTGTTTCATCAAAATGAAGATTCTAGCTTCGAGAAGCTTGCTTCAATCCATAAATGGATCTTTGCAATTTGCATAGTTTATTAGCATTCTTTGGAGTGACAAAACCTTTCGGTTGTGTCATGCATACATCCTAAATTTGTGTTCCATTAAACAAAGCAGTTTTGACATTCATTTGTCATATCTCATAATCATAGTGTGTAGTAATAACTAATAAAATTTAGATAGATTTAAACATGGCAACTGATGAAAAAGTTTTATCATAGTCAATACCATAAATTTGCTTGAAACCTTTTACAACCAATCGTTCCTTAAAGGTAATCACATTACCTTCTATATCGATTTTCTTCTTGGAAACCTATTTGAATCCTATGGGTTTTACCCCTTTAGGTGAATCATCTAAAGTTCATACTTGGTTTACATACATAGATTCCATTTCAGATTTCATTTCTATTTCTCAGAGTCTGGTCTCAACAAAGTTAGTTGGTAGGTTGTGGACACATCCTGATTCATAAACATCATATCACCAGTATGAGTCAAGTGAAATCCATATCTCTGGGGCTCACATCAGATCCTATCAGATCTATATAGGCTCTGTGCTACAGGAACAAACTTCCGAATCACAACATTCTGTGCTACCTGTTCGGGTTCCATCTTAGGCTTAATATGATGACAAACCACACAGGAAATGTCCTAAGAATACTTCAAGTTCCATCAATTTACTTCCAATGACTGAATAATTCCTTGTCTTTAATCAACACATGAAAAGAAATGAGGAATAACACACAAAGACGGCAAAGTTCTTTGTATGTCAAATTAAGTTCATACAAAACTTAAGTGAACATAAAGTCTCACAAGAAATCATATTATTGATGAATAATTGGTTGTGTTTACAAAGCAAAAATGTGCCCATTTAGAAGGCAGCTTGTATGCACGAACAAATCAAGTCCTAATGGAAATATAAGTCCTAATTCTAATCAACCAAAAGACTTAATTTACCTAGAATTAATACTAGTAAAATATTTAGGAATCCTAGAATAGATATGAGTAGTAACAATACTAAAATACTGCTATTTTAATAAAAACTAAAACAAACAAAGTAAACTAGGCTAGAAAATACGGCAAATACATATTTGCCCCCAAAATGCATTAAATTATATTCTTAGTAGCTGGATCATTTCCTTTGTGTCCTTGACCATGCATGTAGGAAAAATGCACCTGAAATACCTAGAATTTATCACTAGACTCGTGCTTAAAGCCCCATAATGAATTGAACTAGCTTGCAGCACCACATAGGCTTCAACTGGGTATGATGAAACAAATGCTTGTGCATGAAATGTCTCATTGGGTGTGGGCAGTGGAACCAACTTGAATATGGTATCCCTGGCTACAAATATGCATGTTTACTAGAAAACCACCTTTTGTTCGGCCATGGATACTAAAGACATAAATATACTCCATAGGGGGCCCCCGATTGCACCATGGGAGCATGGGTTTTGGTCTGCCTCCTCTTAGCTCTTGGGATATAAGCTCCTTTGATTTCTGAAAGCCTTTCATGTTGCTTGAATTGGTTATTTTGAGCCTCCTTGCATTAAGCTCCTTTGAATGGCCCAATGTGAACAAGATGATACCGTAGAGGTTGTCATCAAACCCTCCCTTTTTGAGGCAATTCATCCTCGAGTTGAGACCTTGAATCTGGACAACATCAAACTTCTCCTCAGGTTCAACTTCGATAGTTTAAACTGTTCCTGAATTATCAAAATATTGTTAAACAGCTTAAGTATAATTCGAAAGGTTGACGTAATACACAGTAAAAAAGAATTTCACATTTAAAGATAATGTAAATGTTTCTGAAATAAAATGGGACAGTAGCTTATTTACCAACTCAAGGAGCTTTTTGTAATTAGACGAGGATTTATTGTGTGCAATTAGGTTGTCCAATCGAAGTTATACCCCTTTCTCTTACCCATCTCTCCTATCGCTGACATAAGGATCTCAAAACCTTACTTCAACATTAAAAGTCTATAAGATAATCTAGTCGATCGTGTAATGAAAGATTTATCATTTCTAATGTTTTAGTTATTAATTTAGGTACAAGGTGAGGCGGGGATTANTTAGTTAAAACAAATTAGTCCTAAAAGATAACACTTTTCTCACTACAAGAATGCAATGTTTTTGCTATGAAAGTTATCGTAGCTGATCATAACAAAGGCAAATTTTGCTACAAAAAATATCATCAGAGAAAATCATGACCAAATGCCCATCGCAAATAGAAATAATAGCAATATCAAGTTAGAATGGCAACGATTATAATCATAGCAAAATCTGGGATCATTATGCGAGAATGGAAAAGAGCAATGATTTTACCTTGAAAGGTAGCAACGATAAATATCGTAGTTGTGTACAACGAAATAAATCGTCACTCCTTGTTAGGATTCAAATTGTAGCAAAGTTTTCCTTGAACTTCCAATGATTTCTTATATTTCTTATTTTTTATAAAAAAAAATATTTAGTTGTGCATAAGTAGTGTTTTTGTTTTAATTATTTTATTATATTAATTCTATAAATGTAAATTATTTCAATAGATATCGTATTTGTTTAAATTTTTATATCCTATTAACTATTATAACAAAACTGTGCAACAAATACACTGAAGGATTTGCGTTACGTTTAGCTTTATGGTTTAGGATTTAGTGTTTAGCGTTGGCGCAATAGTTTAGAGTTTGGAGTAGGGGTAAATATGGAATGTGAAAGTCTTCAAAAGCATGTATTTTGGAAAGCTACCTAATATATTAAATTTGCTAAATATGGAAGTCTCCAAAAAATATGGTTGTTCTAAATATGGAAGCACCCAAGGATAGTGCAAAATAGTAGCAAATGTGAAACTAGTAGCCAAACTACGGCAATGCTTACTACGATATTACTATGCAGATTTTTGCTACGATTTAAAATTGCCCAAAATTGTCAAAACAACTCCCACCCTTATTTCTTGTATTTATTTTTTTGAGGATTAGGCAATTCCAATAATCATTGCAATTATTCATAGGGAAATCATCGCTAAAATGCAATGATTAAGATCGTTCCAAAACAAATCATTGCAAAATTGTCGCAACACAAGCATTTGACTAGCCAACCTTGGGTTTATCAGTGATCCTGCCTTGGTTTTCCTCTGTCATGAATAAAATCATCACAAAAGGCGACAGATTTGCCACGTTCTATTGTATTTGAAACAATTGAAAAATTAACAAGATGTTAACAAGTACATGTCAATATTAATCATAAGCATGAACGTAGTTTATGATAGGGACACAGCCTAGGATCTCTTGAATTCGAGATTAGAGTGATCCCACTCTTGATTGCAATTAGCTAATTCATTACTCATAATATATTAAAACTTTCATGCCAATAGTACTATAACCTAGAGCAATATCATGTGCATGCTTAGTTTTTGTTACAAAAACAATCATTAAAACAAAAACACTTGCTAGCCTGAGCATTTAAAAAAAACAATGAAGAAAAACCATAACTAAAGCCAATAAATAATAAGTTATTTTAAACTTCAAGCAAAGACTCAATGTACAACAATTAATACTTGTGAACATCCAAAGGTAACCAATGCGGTTAACGCACACATGAAAGTCTTTTCTTAACTCTTGTCATTACTATGAGACATAATTTAGTATAATTGAGTACAACTACTTACTATCTAAAATCATCATACTATGCCCCAACTTGAGCCTTTTTACTCCCTAAGTGAAGAGTTCCTTATATCCTTGTATTTACCTTTCCTTGGCTAGCTAACTGAGCTAGAAAACTAACTATAGTTAGCACATTCCATGACTAACTATAACACTTAGAATTAAATATAGATTCAAATAACTTATGCCTGCATCAAATCAAAACTTAACATCTAACAACTTGGTGTCCTACTCATAAATAAACATATCTGAACAATATGACAATGAGAGAGTGAAACTATAATGATTCTCAGTAAGAGATATCTTCCTTATTAACCAGTAAGAAAATCTTAGGACCCATATATAAAAAAATATATAGATAACCTAACATGAGCTCAAGCATTTAAAGGTCTTAACTAATGGCCTTTAAGAAAGGTTTTGTTGTGCAAACCTATCTTAACCTAGCCCTACTTTATAGTTCTTGACTTAGCAAGCATAGTGACTTGCTACTTCTTTACTTAGCCTTTTTCATATTGTATAGGATTTTTTATTAAACTTGGTGGCTTAATTTATTAAGCTATATAACTTAATTAAAGTGCTCTCAAAGCTCAAACACATTTGTCTTTACTTAGCACTCTTAACCAACGTAAGGTTCACTTACTTACTTAGCCCTCAAGCCAGTTCCTTGTCCACCTCTTAACTTTCTTTACAGATAAATCTAAATAACTTCAACAGCTAATCTTACACTCATTCAAAGCTCACACATGTCTTAGAATGGTTAGGGAAACATAACCGTAGCTCAAGACCACCCATGGGAAGACCCGAGCTTCAGGCCTTAAGAGGCTGGCAATGCGGTGCCAAGGGAAGTGCACTACCTATTTCTCTCAGCCTTGGCTTGACCTTCATGGTGATGTGGCACCAAGGGGTCTCGCATGGGTGCTTTGCTTTGTGTCTAGGTGCTCGGTTTGCCCCTTTTCACCTTATCCAATCAACTTAGCAACTACTTCCAATACTTCAAAACATGCTAGATCACATGTAAATGCATCAATTTAACACTTGAAAACTTAAAATTCTCTTACCTCAAGCAAGATCACAAGCCAAAAACATCCATATGCACAAACAAGCACCTCACAAGCGTTATTCTTAAGTTCAATGTATCCAATTGTTGTTAGCCTATTAAATGGATTACCAAACATCAAGATCACTTAATCAAGTTTCAATTTGAGAAATAAAATTTAGAGTTAAGGCCGAACCTTTTAACCTTTTTTTAAGACCGAACAAAACATCCTTGGATTCCTTATGAACAACTTGTTTAAAATCTTGAAATTCCACCTTCAAGGGCTACAATCAAGATTAGAAATGAGTTACCCAACCTCTCAAAGCTTTTCTAGATGAAAATCATTATCTCAGATGGAATGGTTCACGATGGCACCGATCTCTCCCAAATTGGCGAAACTGGGCCACAAAATATGTCCAGTTATATAGCCAGGCAAGTAGTGGCATAAATTTCCCCCACCAAATGTATGAATGTTAATTGCAATCGTAATTTTATAGCCACATACCCCCCACCCACCCTCATAAAAAGCTCATGAAAGTTTATAAACGAAAAGGGAAGAACACTGAGGTTTTAACCTAGGCAAATTAACACTTTTTTGTGGTGGAATCGGATGCAATTATATAGTGATAAAGGAAGCGATGCCAAAGACCTATTCATGTGTAAGACCCATAACACTACTAACCTCTTGGATAGAAGCAAAGCTAGGTTTCTTAAGACGTAGTAATGATGGGGCATGCTCCCATAAAGTTTCATCTCATAATCTTTGAAACTGGGTTTAGTTTTGACAGTTAGGTTTTTTTTGTTATGATGTTTTGTGGGTTTTTTTATTGGTATGATCTACCTGGCTTGACTAGGGTGCAAGACATTGTTGGAGGATTGCTAAAGCAAATTTGAAGGATGAAAGTGGAGCAAATGGAGGATAAGGCTTTGATGCGACAATTAAAGGTATGGATTGGGGTGCTTGTTGTTGTGGTTACCATGGGGCCATCAATATGGATTAGGGCACGAGGATGATGGTTTGTAGAGCAATGGGGTAGGGTCCGTGTTCAGGTTGAGGGTGCTATTGTGTTAACAGGTGCTCAATGGAGGTGCATTTGTATATTTATGTTTGGTCAGTTTTGGTGTGGTATGTAGGTGTGGTCTATGCGTGTAGGTCTAGTTGATGTGTATTGTATTTTGATGTGGGTAATGAATAGTTTGTAATTAGTTCAAAATCAAACCTTAATGATGTTGTGAATTAAAATTTTAAAACCTAACCATTTTTAATGTTTCATTTTGAACCCAAATTGTATAAGATGTGTTCCTTATTTGACCCTAACCTTTGTATATAATAGTTGAATCAACACAAACTTGCCTTCCATATTTCATTCAAATGAAAGCAAATAGCATATTGATAAGTCAAAGTTGGAAACACTGATGCAATTAAGCTGGCTTCCATATTTCGTTCAAGTGTAAGCAACTTCAACACATACTGTATTTTTACATCTGACAATCCCAAAATATAAAAAAATCCAATTTAAGTACCCCAATCTAGACATTTTAATTGACTGCCTAATTGTTGCCATCACAACTAAAGAAAAAATATCTACTACAACACAACTGTACAAAAAAACTCCCAACTGCATAAAAAACATCAATTGTTTCCATCACATGTACAAAAAACTCCCAAATTGTCCTAGGTTCAAACTTATGGATTCTTTCTGTGTTGACCTCTTCCTTCCTTTACTTGACACACCCTACTACATTTGTGTACAAGAATGCCAAACCAAATGCATCTGGACATGGCTAAGATTGTGCCCTTACTTGATTCTGATCCAGATCAACTTCATCACTAATTACCTCTAATGGTTGGCTTGATGCTTGATTTCTCTGAACCTATAATGAAGACATATATTTAGAGCATTATGGGTTGAAGCAGATCAACTTGCTATAGAAATGATTCCATAAGATTAAAATTGATAATATACTTGAAGTATCTTCTTTCTATAAGTTGAGGATCCTATTAGCCCTTAGTTTTCATGATGGGATCTGTTGTTTTAATGTTAGCAAGTAGCCTTGGTATATCCCTCCTCTTTACATGCACTGCAATAAATTTTCATCTTAAATCTTCTGATCTTGTTTGGGTTATCACTTCCCCCCATTTCCTTTCTTCCCTTCATCTGTTTCCTGCCATTCTTTGGCTTATTGAGCTGGGGGTTTGGATGGGGTTATTTTGTTCATCTTTCCACAGATCCATGTTGGTCATAGTGTTGATGACATTTCCATATGTCTTTACACATATATCTACTGCATAGTAAGAAAGCACATATTCTTTTATCTTCCCTTTATTGTGCAATATGCTAGAGCATGCATGTTAGCAAGATATCCACTCAGCTGCAACTTTCTACAACCACATGTTCTTGTTGCCAAAACAACAACAATTTGACTATGAAGAGTTTTCACTTAATATTGTGACCCTCTTGATCCTATAGGGATACACCAAGCTAGAGGGATCCCATGTACAACTTTCTAGTACCCTTCTTTTGTTGCCTATTCTAACCATTAATTTTTTCCTAATTATCTCTAACTTGGTTAAAAGTGGGGTATCTCAAATATGTTAGTTTGCACATTAAAAGTGGGGTATCTTAGACCCTCATCACTGGATGAATGCAAGCTTTTCGACTTATCAGAGTCCACTTCAACATCAGATGTTATCTCATAACTAAAACCTATCATTAATTTCTTACCTTTTTCTGTCCCAACATTCATTCAGTATTCTCACATGCCTTTATCTTTGATGTGACCTGCTTCTTCCCTCTAGTACCTTTGCCTTCTCTATTAATTGAGTGATCAATTGCCACTTTCACCTTCTGTGCATTAACATTTTGTTCAACCTAATTGTCTAATTCCTTAAATTTTGTCTCACATCTACCTGAGTTAGAATGAGGATCATAATCATTATTCTCTATTGTATGTTCACTGGACTCCTCTTTCATTACAGCCACATGTTGTTCTTCTTGATCAACTTTTTCATTCTTATCTAGAGGAACATCATCCGCAAGGATATTTTCATTATCACCCATCTTTTCATTTCCTTTTTCTTAACAAAAAATACTTGGCCCACATTGTTATTCATTGACCTGAGTTACCTAGGGTAGTGCTTTCCTTAAACCTGTTGCACAACTTCGTTTGCTAGAAGATGCCTTTAACTTCACATTGGACTTAACATTACTTTCACCGTCTTCCTCTACAATTTCTTCAACTATAGCTTTCTTGGGACTAATGGTATCTTTTATTTTCCCAAATAGGCCCTCTTATCATAATCACCTCTTCCATAATAGCTCCCATGATACATTTTCACTGTGAAATAGCCATCACCATAAGTTACAAAGGGAAATTTTTCTAAGCGTTATAATTGTACACATAATGGAATTATTAAACAACAGTACTCCCATAAATTTTTTAACCTATTTTAACCATTGGAGTATATGACTACCTCTTAATACATCATTTTGTATGTTGCATTGGTCCCATTTGGTCCCCCATACCCGACATATAAAGCACCGTGCACACAGAGGACACACGCACATATGACACACTAACCCCACCTTGTCCTTAACTTCATCCCAATGCCCCCACCAGCCCGAAAACTACATTAACGCACATGTATCCCATCGTACGATTATCGACATCCCATTATCGACATCAAAATATTACCCATCACTTAGTTAGAAAAAGTGGAAACACTTACTGTACTGTGAGTAGTCTTTAGTTTTATCCCTTTTGACTTTCCCTCCTCCCATTCTTTTCACAAATCTATACTTCAAGATTCTAATTCTTCTCCTCTCCATGTGATGTCAGAACCAGGGACACACCAAACATTTTTCTCTCTTTCCTTCTTCTTGCCTAAACTATACTTTTGTCTTCTCTAGAATAAAATTGAATTATGAACTGTCCTCTGCCTCTTCTTTGATCTCTTTCTTTTTTTTTTTCTTTATATTTTTGGTTAAAATTTTACTTATTTCATGGGTAGGTGGAAATAATTACGCATGTGGTTGGGTGACTAGGATATTGGCTAGGCCAGCGTGGCCAATCCAGGAAAGATTTGTGCCACCGTGGACCATTCCATCAGAGATAACAATTTTCATCAAAAAAAGGTCCAAAATAAAATGTTTTAACCATGTTAGGGAGGTGTAGTGAATAAATTGTATGTTGGGGTTAGAAACGAAACAAAATTAAAAAGTTAGGGTTAACCCCGTGTAATTTAGCCTTATTTCTTCCTTCACAAATAAATTAGAACTAAAGTCACTATAAGACTTCATTTTACTTAAATTTATGCCCCAATTTCATTTATGATCCTAAGACGGGATTTTTGTGGTAAAATGACATTTTTGCCCTTTCTGGCCCTACTTTCCACAAATGACCAAAATTACTTTCTTTTTGCTACATAAACACACTTAAATTAATACTTGGCTTGAATTTGGAATTCTAAATCATGAAAAAAAAAATTATACTTAAGCTTACTTACTGTAGTAATCCAACTTTTTGTCTTGTAGAATTGTAACAACCTTTCATTCTTTAAAAATTTGGTCCTCTAAATTTTGATACTTCTAACCATTCAACTTAGCTTCCCACATGGCCTCCTTGTACCATAATTCATTCATAGACCTTGACCATTGGTATATCTTTCTTGTAGTCCTTTGACTTCTAAATCAAGGAACTGTCTTAGGACCTTCTTCCAAGAAAGCTCATCCTTGGATGTATCACTTAGCTTATGGGGTTAACTGGTGATTTTGACCTCTAAGACCCTTTCCTACATTTAACCTTTATAGGCCTTTATATTTCTCATAGAAAATTATTGCTTTGTTAACCTTCCTCTTTACAAGGGACATGTATAGAAGCATTTTGTGTTGCACCCTCTTATAGAAAACTTCAACCTTACCTTGGCAAGCATATTTAACTTACTATCACTCCTCAACCTTGGGTACAAAAGTGAACTTAGATATTGATATTTTAATTCCTTGGTAGTTGCACTAAACTTGCAAACTTCTTTCACTCAACTTTGGTACTTGCCCACTTAGGTGGGACTTGGCCTCATTGCCACTTAGTACCTTTAGGAATTTTCCTTGTTTAGTGAACTTGTCATTGGCCTTGTTATGTAGGTTTTAACATATTTCTAAAACTTTGTCACCCTAGAATATTTTAGCCTTAAGATACTCACAAACTTAACACCATCAAATTTACCATAGGAACCATACTTACCCTAAAATTTGTTTTTTAACTCCTCTAGGTAATCCTTGGCATATCAAGGGCTTTTAGCTAGTTACAAACCACTTAGCCAACACTTGGCTCTTATCATTTAAGGCACCCTAGACATATAATTTAAAACAATTCTTTACCAAGGAGCCTTCTTGACCACTTTGGTCCTTATTGACAATAGGGTCTTTATTGGGAACCTTAGCATCTGGTCACTTAGAATTCCCTTTAACCTCCTTTAGTCCTCCATTAACCCTTAGGATTTCATAATTACCCTTGATATAATGGATCACAGCTGGTTACTCTGCTTCTTGTAGCACTACCCACATGTGTTGAATACTCTTAAGCTTTGTCGCACTTACAGTCTTTGCACCCCATTTGGGACTACCTCAATATCAATACTGCTTGCCTTTTGCACTCATGCTTATGTGTGAATCATTACTCGATTCAATATATGCCTTCACACATTTACCTTTATTACTTAGCATGTCCTACATGTCTATAGTTCATGGTGTCCTACCTTGGAGCCTTTTCCCTCAACCTTTACTACCCTTAGGTGCACGATTCTTTCAAAAATTACATGACCTCCTCATGCCTTGTGACTTTTGGTTGGCTACTGTTCTTGAATTTTTGCATACTAAGACACTTAAGATCATTGAAGATTAACCTTAAATGAATTTGCTTACCCCACTAAAATTTCTTCAACGGTGTGCTATAACTTGGACTCAAAGCCCACCTAAGACCACATTCTTGAACTTGAAGCTCATACTCCTTGGTCCTTCTCACACTTCCTCAACCTATCCACATCCTAATTTAGGCAACATTCCCTATCTTGGGGTTTAAGATAGCTATTTCAAATCCTAAACTTTTTTTCTGGGGTGTCTCCCTTCCCTCAATAATCTAAAGACATGTTTACACTTGGTGCTTACAAATTTTAACCCATTCATGAGGAAAGTTAACTTCCATGACACATTAGACCCAATTGAGGCTAAGGAACATCTTAGAATAGCCTAAGGATGATAACTAATAGATTGACATATTCGTAAGATGTCCTGAGTTTGAGGGGCTTGTGCTTTGGCAACACCATTGACGATGCGTTGCCAAAGGCATAATCTCTAGGGTTCCCTGGAAACTTAACAATGACACATCACTAATTCATATCACCATGGGTGATGCATCACCAACAATAATGCATCACCAGTGCTCTACAGCATTGTGCGACTGCGTGCGAACATGCATGAAACTTGCTCAATCTTTCAATCCCCAAGGCCAATTCACATGGGTCTTATTTATACTTCATTACTACAAATAATAGTACATTTTTATGTATTGTTTGAGCTAAATTAACTTAAACCATTATCTCAAATTCAGCCACAAAACACAAATCAAAGCACAAGCACACTTGAGCTCAACTTACTTCTCTTGAGTTCCAAACCTAAAACTAATGTGATATGGCACCAATAACTCCAAATCAAGACCATTTATGGTTTGACAAACAACTTAAAATTAGCTCAAACAAAACCAAGAAGGTTACCTTGAGTTTCAAGCCCAAAACAAGCATCGAAGAGCTAAATGGGAGAAAAAACACCAAGAACAAGTTGGAGGCTTGTTGGATTCACTTTGGAACCTTCAAATTTGATAGGAACTTGAGGGATTGGGGTGCTTTGAATTAGGAGATATAGTGGGCGAGGGAACTACGAAATTGGGAAAGAAACAAATGGGTAGAGGAAGTCAAACCTACCCAAAATATCCTAACCACCCCACTAAGTCATACTTCTTGATTTCTTACCTCTTAGGCCTCAAGTTCTTCTTTGATTCACTTTGGACACTAAACCTACACCCAAAACCATCCCACCTTGGTCCCAAAGAATATTCAAAGGTTTCTTACACTTGGCTTCTTGGACACTTAAGCCACTTAAGACATAAATGACTAAATGGAGGACTTTCTAATCAAAAGATGATTCTAATATCTAGAATAACTTATGGTCTTGACTTAATTAGTCAAAATGTAGGGATTCGGGAGCTAAACAAGTGCATCAGAATTTAACTGAAACCTTCCAGGATCCAAGTGAAACGGCGTAAATAGGGTGTTCAAAATTTTCATACCTAATTTCAGTTGAGATCTTTCACTAAATTGTAGAGTCGAATCATAACAACTGAATAGTTGATGTGTTCAAGCTGTCTATGGTATCCATACGAGCCTCTTAGGATCACCACGCTTCCACTATGTCCTGGCAGATGCGTTTCTCTTGCGTTCACAGTGCTAGCTTGCGTCCTCCAAGGAATAGCAAGAGAAAAATGCGGCTGTCTCTTTTGAGAGGCTAGGAAAAGGCTATGTAGTTCTTACTAAAAGTTGTATTTATAGTGAGACTCAACTTCTAGGCCTAATGGGTTTTAAAGCCCTAATCCAATTAGGCATTAATTTCGGGCTTAACAATGACTCAACTTTTGGGCCAATTATTAACACGAAATTATCATGAAACCATAACCCAAATAATTAGCCCATGCACTCTAATAATCCAAATAGCTCTATATGTGCAACCCAATAGGCTCTTACCACATTAGTAATGATCATAAATCACATTTATGATCATAAGCAATGAGCAGTGTCTAGCAACACATGATTGCTGCCCAAGTGACAAGAATGTTGGTGATTCGACTAAACCTTTATGATCATTATCCATATATGCCATTGTCCCCTTGTCCCCACATATCAAGACTAGGCACGAGACATGGAATGTGTCATTCTCGTATAGCCCAATCTTTGGTTTATTGATTACCAAGCAGACTAACTTAAATTGATGACATTGCTATTATCTATTAACTCATCCGAGCATGACCATACATTTTCTAAGTCTCACTCTATCAAGGAGCCCAAAGATATCACTCCTGTTACATAGGAGGGGCAAATCCCATCTTGATCATACAAATCTCTCCGCATGATATGTGACATGCCCAATGACCTCCTTCAAGTTCACTCAGTTATGAGCAACTAAGGGAAGTATTAAAGTATATGACTCACATGTAGGGAACCTTGATGACCTTAGGTCAAAGGACTACATATACCATAATCACTATGAGAATCACTTATGACACTCACATAATGATCCATGTAGCGTTCTCATGGTGGGTCGGTCCAGTATGCAAGTTCTCTAATTTATACCCATATGTAGACTACACATCTCATATTAGTCTTTACATATGCTAGTTGTTCTGCATTATTGTAACCCGACTTCACAATAATACTAGATCAGGGACATTTAAGAATATCATTATTCTAGGGTTACAATTATATTTATTACATTACGCATAAATAAAACAACAAACATAGTTGTTGGATTAATGGCTTAATAAAATATCATAGCTCAATGTGCAAAAGTACAATCATCTCATGATTGGTTTTTGGGCACAACACAAACACAAAATTCCTTACATGACTCTAATTTCATCAAAATTATAGTCATGCTACTCACTTGGGTCAAAATTACTATTTTGCCCATTTTACTCTTAGGTGTCAAATTACACTTAGGAACTCATTCTTTCTTATACTTAGCTTGTCTTTCTTGTTTATTAAGATGCTAACATGAGGTGCTTAAGTGAAGAAACTTAAATAAAACACACTTACCAGGTCAAATCTAGTCATTGAATACGAGAGTCATCACACTCTCTATCCTCTTTAAGAGCTTCACAATAAGGGTTTTTATAGATGACTTTTCTTCACATCAACAGTAGTTTAGTTATGAAGAATAATGTCACCTTTTGGGTGAGTAGCTCCTCCACGTGGGGAGAGTTGTGCCTTGAAGACATGGGTTCTTTCCCCTTTCGACCTCTTTTCCACTAATGAGTCAGGAAATTTTTAAGGATGGACTTCTTTTGTCCACTACTTATAGAGCTACACTTCTGGGGTCACTCTCTCATCAAAGTGATGGATTTCTTCGGCAAAGGGTCCTTCTTGGCAGATTTTTGTTGTGCTACACGCAACTCAAATTACTATGTAATCTTGGTCACAATTGTGACACCCCCATATACCGTATGAGGGACATGTGGGAAGTCTTATTTGGATATATAGGCTCAAGTTCTAGAGCATAAGCACCTAGCACTTATCTTTTTCATAAAACATAGTCCATGTGGTATGGAAAAATGTTTCATTGATTAGTATTGGATTTGGGTCAATATAGATGGTATCAGAGCTAACCCGAGATAGCAATGATGTGGTATACTGGGTATACACATGCATCGTCTATCGGTGGTGATCCTGGATTAGAGTCATTACTTGGCCCGTGGTCAAGTAATCCAATTCAAAATGTTACTGGTCTGAGGGACCATGTAACCCGAGATACCCTAACAAGGATGTTGGTCGTAGGGTACATAAGGGAAGGTGGGTTTGTAAGACCCCCATATCCCACATAGGGGAAATGGAGGAAGCTTTGTTTGGATATAAAGGCTCAAGTTCTAAACCATAAACACCCAGCGTTTATCCTTTATATAAAGGATAGCCCATGTCGTGTGGGCAGGTTTTTGTTGACTAGTTCTAGACTTGGATCATTACAACAATAATGCATTGAAATTCATGGAGAAAATCCATCATCAAGCTAACTGAGCGCTCATCATCAGGGATGTCGAATTGCATTGTGGGAGGTGGATTCTTCCCTCTTTGGTCCAATAGTCCTTTATCCTTTAAGCCATGAGTGGTTACTGTAGCAATATGTGGGTGGTTTCCCACAGATGGCACCAAGTGTTGTCCATCATTATCTTTGGTGTTAGAGGTAGACTTAGCTAAATGGTCCCTTGAGTGTTTTTTAGGGGGATCCTTCGACTCTTAAGTTAGGCAAAGTAGTAAGTAAGAATAGCACAAGAAAGAGTTGAAAGAGCTAGGATCACCTCAATCTGGTGGGGGTTGGTCATATATAAGGCTTAAAAGCACCAAGGGTATCTCAATGAATTATGGGATAATGTTGGTTATGTGTCCAATCGGATCCATAATACCGGAGTTTGTACCCTGAGGCACCTCCCTACCATTTGGCATTTTGACACTTGTAGCTGAGCCATAGACATGTTGCTTGTAATACGACTATACTGATTTTTCCGGGAGCCTTAGAAAGACCTCAATATGATTATGCCAAAGTCCTCCTAAGGAGGTGGGAAGATTGAAGTAGTTCCTTCATTTGAGGAGGTAAGGGACCTCGACACTTAAGTGTGTTTGAGGTCCCAATTTTCTCTATTCTACTGGAGTCCCCACTTTGCCATGGTATCTCTAAAATTGGGTTCCCTCAATCTCGTGATTTTTAAACTGATTTTTTTAGGCTAGTGAGAATGTCAGCCCTTTGGCCACCAATGTACTGCAATGATTAAAGTATAGTTACTATGACACGGTAAACTACAATCGTTAAAGTGTAGTCACAATAATCTTATTACTCACCATGTTAAGCAATATCATGTTTTGTTATTTGTTATGAACGGCTATATTTGACAAATGATTTTATATATGAATTTCACCTTGTTTTGGTCATATTTTACTATAGGAATAAATTGCATAAATGGTCCCTAACTTTTAATTATCATTTCATTTTTATCCCTGACCTATTAAATATTTTGTTTTGGTCATAAACGTATTAAATGTTTCATTTTGGTTTCCATTTGATGAAATTTGTTAACTAAAAGTATTTTTATGGTAGCAAATTTTTAGATCACAAATTAAACTATTCGGTAAGTACCTTCAATAAATTTAATCTCTATGATAATTTTTCTATAGTTAATAGAAAATTTAAATTACATTTTTTTCATTATGTAAATTCAATTTACTTTATTTAAGGATAAAAAACTACAAATTTAAATTGTCTATTTAATGTCAAAAATATTAAATAGTTTAATTTACTGAAATAAAATTATTAAATATTAAATTAAAATTTCAAAAGTTTATATTAGATAGTTAGTTTTAGTTAATGAATTTCATCTCGTGGGGAACGAAAATGGAAAAAATTTTAGTAGGTTTAGGACTAAAATAAAACATTTGAAGGGTTAGGGACCAAAACTAAACGATAATTGGTGGTTAGGGACAATTTATGAAATGTACTCTTTATGGTAGAGTTAAATGTATTTGTTTCTAACATTTAAATGACTTTTTTATTTTTATGAGTATGACATATTTACAAAATGAATATTCTAACTTATTTATTTGCTTATTACATTTTCTTATTGATATTTTTTTCACGATACTTTAAATAACTTTTTTGCATAGGACTTTTGAACTTTTGATATCTCCAGCAATATTGTTTTCTTCTCAATTCCTATGCTATATATTTTATGAACTATTTTTATATTTTTTGGGAATGGTGGACAACCTGCCGTTTATCGAGCATTCATGCTTGCCTATACTTTTCTCGCTCATGCAAACGTAAAAAATACAAGGTTAGCTAGATAGCGAGTGACTACAAGAGAGATATTATAATGAGAGGTAATGTACACACATAAGTTAGAGATATTTTGTACGAGATTTTTTATTGAAGTTGTTTTATCACTCAATGGCAAATGACAAGTACTCCCTTTGTCCCACAAAATTTCCACCATTTCGATTCACATGCAACCAAAGAAAAGTTACTATTTTGGCCCGCTTTCCAATTCTTCCTACATCATCGTGACCGATTCCTTCTGTCCTTTTTCATCTGGACCACCTCACCATCCTTACCTCTCCTCGTTATGGTACCAACCTCACCTTGCCTAGGTCTTGATCGATTTCTGCAATTGACTCGTTGCTGCCTAGCCCCAATTTTCACAAGTGATCTGTCGCCGCCTTGCCTTACTCCCGCCTCTTACTTCATACTCGTTATCATTTCAATATCGACCTCCTTAACACTGGCCCTCACCTTAGCCCAACCTCCTAGATGCCAAATCTCCTCTATTAGCATCCTTCCCACCCCGACCCAATCTCATCATCTCCCACTCATCATCTCGTTGATCCATTGATCCATCTAATCGCCTCCTTCATCGTCCTCTCACCATCATTCTCGTCCGTATCTCACCCCCATTTGCATCCAATTGCCTCATCATCTTTTTATCCAATCTCTCACAATGCTTCTTCTTCGATCTTTCGCTGTCCATCGTGTTTGATCACCTCATTCAATCTCTCGCCTCAGCATTTGCTCATCCTTTTATCTGTCTTCTCACCATCCTTCTCCTCTAATCTCTTGCTCGTCTATTCATGTTCATCACCTAGTTTACCCCATAAGTTTAGTAAAGAGTGGGATTGGTAAAAAAATAGATGAAGAAATAAGGGCGTAATGGTCTTTTAATTTTCTAAAACTAACTAAAAATCAAATGAAGCAGAATTGGTGGGACTACCCAAAAAAGAGAACGTTGCATAATTGGTGGGACAGAGGGAGTAAAAAGTTTAGATTATAAATTATAGTTATTTAGATTTATTTAGAATGTTTGTAGCCTTGCATGTTTGAGGAAATTTTATTTCTTCAAGTGTTCAATGAGTTATTGTCTCGAAGCTCCTAAGGTGGGTTTTGAGGCATGACACATATCTCTCTTGCTAGGTCTGCAAACACAACTCTACGATGTACTTCTAGCAACAAGGCATTATATATCCATGCAATCATTATTGAGCTACATTTCTATCATGATTAGAATCGATCTAAATCATCATCTAGTTTGTCAATGGTTCCATCGACAAAGCCTAGCTTGTTTTTGGCACAAAGGGTAGTTTCTATTGTTCGTTGCTGTGTGTGGTAATTTTCTCCATTCAAGGGAGAGCCTTTTTCATAGTCCCTAACTATTTGATGGGCTAACATAATAGGGTGATGAGGGATCATTTCATGATGGTGTTGAGGAAGACAAACGAATCATGTTTTCCATTTGTGTTTGATTTTTTGACATGATTGTGGTTTTTAGTTTAGCAGAAGAAACCGTTCTAATACCATGTAGAGTTTGAGTTCTGGGACAAGTATTTTCTTGTGTTTGATTACAAACAGGAAGTAGTATTTGCACATAAGGTCTTAGAGCCCTATATTTTCTAGGAATGCTATACAACGTCATCCTAATCTCAAGTAGCTTATCACACAATAAACAAACACTTATCATAAGCTAGCTGTATATGGCATATCACCCATATTGTCACCAATAAGACAGATGTCAAATTTCATGCCATTGAGCCAGCAACTATTTGACAAAAATAACCTTGAGCTGTTTGGCACCATCACCACCAGAATATGTCGTCTTACACTTGTTGAGGAACTGGAGAGTTAATCAAAAGATGATTGTTGACTTCAACATGTTGGTTGGACAAACACAACAGATGTTGTTGCTGAGCTTCCCTTTTTGGAAGATTTTATTTTGTTGGTAGCCTTCCTCTCATAGCCTTGCACACGAAGAAAATGATCTTCAACAACCTGACCAAAATCAACAACAATGAATATCTTATAGATAATAAAAAAAAGAAGATTTAGTTTAAAAGATAATGAGAAGTAGTAACAATTAAAAAAAAAATTTATTTCAGTTGACATTCACAATTTAATTTTTATTTTACAAATTTTGTTGCTCAACTTATGACAGTCAAATTTTACTAACAAAAAACAAGTTTTGGGGCAGAGAGGAAAGTAAGAACATTTTTCCCACGGACCTTAAAGTTAGCAGTCTTTTACATATATTATTTTAAAATGAAAGTAAATTTCTAATTATTATTCCTATTTTTTTTACAGTGGGTACGAAATTGAATACTGTCTTTGGCATATAAATGCAATCTCTTTCAACAAAAAGGTGTTTGAAAAAATGTCACAACCTGTAATCATTGTCATCACATCAATGATAGTTGGTGAACACCAAGGTACGAAAGTATTAAGAACAAAAGTTAATTCATAGTTATTAGTCATATATTTCTATTATTTACTATTAGTATTATCAACTTTTGTAGGTATTCCATAGCTACGTAGTACTCCAGCTATGTACTGCTATCTGAGCTCACAAATACTAGATCTAGACTGCTATATGGTGAGGTATAACATTAACCTTTTTTTATTATTCTTTATTTTTATTATTCCAAATGACATAATTTAGATTATGTTTGCCACATTTTTCCCACGTGTGAACATTACCCTTTACTCATTTTATATATATCCATTTAATACATTATAATGTACTATCACGTTTTTATAATTATCAATATCAACCCCAAGCTATCAAACTTTAGTATTAGTATACTCTGGTGATGAGATTTTATACTATAGAACCCACAACATAAAATATATGTGTACTATACAGTCTTTTCTCTTAAAAATATTTTCACCATTGTCTCTATCATACATTATTGTGTTATCTTTGAAATGAAGTAGAACTACATTCCCCTCATCAAAAACCCAGCCAAATTTCACTTATGGATGAAGTAGCTAAACCAATAACGAATCCTATATCTTTGAGTATGCATAATATTTATTCAAATTATAGTTTTCCTTCAAATAAATTATTAAGTTTAACTTTAAGTAAGAATTCAATTTAGTAATTTTGAAATGTTAATTAACCATAAAAAAGAGTACCATATAAACTAAAATTATTAAAAAATAATTAACATACAATTCAAATTAAGATTTAGAAATTAATGTTAGATAGTTCAAAACGGATAGAGAGCAAAGTATATATTTTTTAAATAGAATGAGATAAGTCTATTATCAATTAAACCTTGAAGGCAAATTGTCATCAACCTTAAAACTAATTATACTTCTGCATTTGCCGTCGGTCAATCTAATGCCCTAATCACTCTTTGATTTTAACGGACCTCAAATCACTCTTTTATTATTATTATTATTTTTTTTAAGTCGCTGTTGTTAATGACGGGTCGTGGTCGTAATACCAATGTTTTGGCCCTTCAATTCCTCAACTCTCCCCCCCTGGGTTTAACTTTTATAACTTGTTTTCCAGTTTGAGTCCATACATTTTTAGCCATAAAATTATATTATCTTTACTAATTTATATTCTAAAATCAATTTTGTACAAATAACACAAACAACACACACATATATGTATTAGAGGAAAGAATTACAATGCGAGCAATGAACCTGTTATTAAATATATTGAACACCTCTTATGTTCCTTAGATCGTTAAAGGTTGAGAAACTAATTAAAATTTCCCAAGCTTCTAGGAAAATAAAATAAATGGATTCACTCCCTTTAAGGTGGCCTCCGTCTGCCCCAAAATCCTTTGTTTATGATTAATTCAAAGAAATCGTATATAGGGTCTCACGTACCTTAGGGCACATGGAACATGGGAGACTTAGGGTTTTTCAATGAGTATAGCTTTTTCTTTCTACAAGAAGCTTAAGTTATTGAATTGCCAGCTTTTTTTAAACTTCCCATGACCGAACCACTGTCCCTTGTCTTTGCTTTTACTTTGTTCAATACAAAGTGCACTAACTGGAAACTTTATACAAATAACATGAACAACATGCAAATCAATATGAACAACTTTATATATATATATATATATATATATATATATCGGAGAGAAGAATTACAATGCGAGTAATGAAACTTATGATCCTTAAATCTTTAAAGGCTGGGAACTACTTAATATGTTGAATTTAGGGAAAAAAGTTTTTGGGCCTCAAAGCTCTTAATTAATTAATTTGGCCAGAAGTTTTAGAAAGAAAGGGCCAAAATGAACAATTCTTCAAATTGAATTCCAACTCGGGAATTTTAAGCCAAAAAACCATTTTTTTCACAGGCAAAGAAACATATTAAAAAGACAAAAATAAAATAAATTTCAACATTAGAACAAAAATAAGACCTGTTTGGAAAGGGAACAAACTCCCAACCCCATAACCCTCAGTTCTTAAGAATGCCATTTAATTTACCCCTAGGCCAAAATGCATTCTACCATAAAAAATGGCCTAGAACACCTTTTGTCACATAGCTTCACTAACTCACACCTTTTAGCCCTTAAACTTTAACTTGGGTCTACTTTCTCCTGAAATTTTGTAAATGAGTACTTTTACCTCCTTATGAGTTTTGACCCAGTTAAATGAAACAAAAATGATTCTTGGGTTATATCAGAACTAAAACAATGATAAAAGGAAAGATAAGGAGCTAACTAATCCACATAAAGCTCTAATGCTGCTATTTTAGACATAAAATAAAAGGTCATCTCAAAATTATAACAATTTTGCTAACCCTAACTCTTTGGCTTAAAGAAAATTAAAAGAAAATAAAAATTTAGTGG
Source organism: Aquilaria agallochum (assembly GCA_000696445.1). NCBI lineage: Eukaryota > Viridiplantae > Streptophyta > Magnoliopsida > Malvales > Thymelaeaceae > Aquilaria > Aquilaria agallochum. The sequence goes on from KK902489.1 coordinate 21,642, forward strand.
CATAAATGCATATTGCTCCCCTAAACTATAATGACTCAGATAGTCTACGCCCAAAACTACGAATCACATCAAATCGATCCTTGAACTTTGTAAAATTGGTTACTTTGGTCCTTTGACTCAAAGCTAAGCTCATGTGCTCTGAATGCCAGTACTCATTTAAGGGAGAGCGACCACATCTCATCCTCGTCCACCTCGTTTCCTTCCTTGCCACCACCGTAGCCGCCTCTGACTAATTCATAAGATGCACTAATGACATGACAACACCCTTTCCTTCTTCCTTCCCCATCATTGCTGCACCTTCCTCCATTAATCCTGCAAGATACCCACTACCAAAGACTGCTGCATCTAGCCTTCCACCCATGTCACTGTCTGATTACAATCGAAAAATCATTCCAATAAACAAAAGAAAATTGAAGAATGCCCAGTCAACAATAAACTAATGACTTCTCACATACAACAACCACATAAACAAAAACATCGATTCACTAACCAGAAAAGGGGCCAGGGCCTGGATTTGTTGATGTCAATAAACAAAAACATTGATTCAATATTACTAACTAGAAAGGTCCCAAGGCCTAGATTTGTTGATGTTAACAACAAAGATGGGGTCAAAGCGGACAACTTCTTCATCGGTCGGGTAGAATTGGAACCTAGGAGTAAGTGAGGTTCGCGCATCATGCCCCATGAATTGATTTTCGATCAACAACAAAGAAAGAGGAATTAAGGGATTTTCCTTTGTTTTGTGCCCTATCAAAAGCTTGTTTTCTGGATGACTAACCGTTTCCACTATCTATATCATTCCATTGCTTGTCCTTGCTTGATTGCTTTCTTGTCTTGCTTGCTTGCTTTTCCTTATGGGAATTGATTTGATTAGTCCCCATGCTACAAAACGTGTTCAAAAGCTTATACGTAAGGACTAAAACCTTTTATTTCCTTAGCTAAAACATCCTCTAATGCTGCATCAAACTCGCCTAAGTTCGTGATGATGATTGTTGGTTTGCCTCAGTTCGAACAACTGGAACTCGATACTTATGGATTGCTGGAGGAGAGCAACATGGGCAATTCCTGGCTTAGCCTCTCATTCCCCTCACAAAGGAAAACACATCTCAAGTTACAGTCGTCGAGAATGATTCTGTTTTCCTGCCAAAGGTTCTATTTCGCTGTAATGATTAAATTGTTAGAGCTAGAAAATTCATGGTGGTAGTGAGATTTGAAATCTACAGACTTGGAGAAACAAGATGGGTCTGCTGAATTCTTGAAAGAAGAAGGAGCCGTTTGTCTCTCTTACAGCGTCCCTGCCTCAAGTGCCCACGTGAGCGCATAAGTGAGTTAAGGAACTAAATTGTTCTAAAAGTTAAGTGCTCAAGTTGATATGGTTCATACTCTAGGGAGTAAACTGTCCGGGTCACGTAGTTTAGGGGAGCAATAGGTATTATGCCAAATTTAGCTTATAATGTTGTTATGTTGTTGTTTGTATAGCATTTTGCTTTGGGTTATTTTAAACCTTGAAGAACCCGTTTAATTGCTGCTGATTACGAAGGATTTTTTCAAGATGAAGGCTAAGGTTTAATAGATCAAGACTGCTTTTTCTGAAACAAAAAAGTACCTTTATTTTCTATTTAACATGACAAAACTATAGCTTTATATGGGGTAAATGGTTAGTAAGTGCTTCATCTTCTCTTTTATCTTTATTTCAGTCCTTGTATAGCCAAAAGAACCATTTCTATTTCAATTAAGAGGGTTGAAGGGTGAAAAGTACCAACTTGTAAAGTTTGAGTGCCAAGTAAACCCAAAATCAAAGTTTAATGGATAAAATATCCGTGTTGGCAATGTTCAAATGTAACATGGGACTTAGGCCTACAAAGAAATTAAAATCCAATTTTTGGCCCTTGATGCCCATAAATCCTCCACTCTCTTTATTTTTCTTTGTACAAACATCAAGTTGGACCACAACAAAAAGAAAAGGTGGGTACTCTTCCTTCCTTTCACTCTTTCATCTCCTTAATTTGTAGGAATTCAATTCCAAAATTTGGTTTGAATTAACAAGAAAAATGTTTACTAGGTAATTAGTTTATAACAACTCTAATACTTTGAAATATTAAGAAAATTAAAACACACAAGTATATATATGTATATATATATATATATATATATAAACTTACTATTAACAAATACCATTTTATTCTACCAACTACAAGATTGCTTCTCATCCTTTCCTTTCTACCCATCCACAATAATACAAATTAAAATAATTAATTATTTGTATTGTGAAGCAAAATCCCAGCTGCCATGCTGAATTCTAAATTCATCTATCCCTGTCAAGTAAATTCAAATACTTTCTATTTCCCAAATTCTTTGCATCATTTTAGTTTCTTTTAACTCAAATTTAATTTTAATTTATTTATATTATATTTAAAAATTTAAGTCTTGTAGTTGCTAAATAAATTTTTTTTAAAATTTTATATTATATATTAATGCAAATAAATTTAAGTCAAATTAAGTTAACAACTAAAATGATGCACAAAACTTGAAATAGAGGGAATAATTTATTTTTCTAAATAGCAAACAAAGATACAGATAATTTATTGAAGCAAACTCATCATATAGAATTAAAAATCCACGCAACATCCATGCCATGAGGGCATCTCAAACATAGTGTTTTGCTCATGTAAATAATGTGATGAAATGTAGTATTCCTATGGTTAATGGTGAATAATGCACCAGGTCGACCCGTCCCATCCTGGAATCGGCCCACATTAAACCTGACCCATCCTGGAATCGGCCCACATTAAACCCGGCCCAGGCAGAGCATAAGCACGACACGGCACGAATTGGATCAAGCTCGAAGAGAAGAAGGTCGAATATGGGTCCGAGAAGGTTAAAACGAAGCCCAGCCCAAGACCAACCCAAACCTTCCTCAAGCACGAGCCCAACTCGGCTTAGCCCATGTACGGCCTGTTTGGGCCTGCTGTTTACAAAAAATGGCTACAACAATAACCTGCTTCAAAAAATGGAAAATTTATAATTGAAGAACCTCTGGCCGTTGACTAACAGTTATTTAAGTCCAAAACTTTTTTTACTTGCATCTAACATTAAAAAATAGCTAGTTTCTAAGAATATTTTCATTCAACCAAAATTTTGCCGCTCTTATAAATACCCACCCTCATTGTCTCACTTTCTCACACAAATTTTTACACTCTCCTTTATACATCTACTAGTTTCTCTACATTTTTCTCCTCAATTCTTATATTATTCCAACAATTTTCTTAATCTCCTACAATTTTTTCTTAATCTGTTCTTAATCCTTCATTGATCGTCCATTAATTTTTGTAACGTCAGTGGGTTCAAGGAAGAGTACTAGCTCGGCCCCTGCTAAGAGCTCCTCCTCCCGCACCGGCTTGGGGTTGTTCTTCCGTCACAAGAGTTCTACGTAAAAGGGAATTCACATCCAAGATGAGCTTCAGCCTAGCAACATCTATATGACAAATATTGATTTCCAATTTGATGATCAAGAATTCAATGACGATGTTGAAATCCAAGAGGCCACCGATCAAAATGTTGATACATAAGGAGGGGATGGTGAACAACCAACACCTCAAGGTCAAGTTCCCAAGGCAAATGAAGGAAAATCTCATCTCAAATCATTCATGTGCGAACATTTTAAGACACTTTTGGAGAAAGACCACTAATTCACCAAGTACAAGCACTTCAGGAAGAAGTTGGCACACAATGTTAATTTCGAGACCGGCATGCTTTAACGACATATAAAGAGCGAGCATTTGATGCACTATCTGGGAGCCAAATGGAATTCTAGTGGACAGACACAACACGAATCAATGGATGGTACAAGTATCTCTAAATTTAATCAGCAAAAATGTAGAGAAGGTATGGTTAATTGGATGATACTAACGGAAAAACCTTTTACGCAAGCCGAAGACATGCATTTAGAAAATTGGTTTAGGTCTAATTTAAACATTACCTTTAAAAAGACATCTAGGATCACTACATGAAGAAAAACATTTAAAATGTATGAATTAGGTAAATCTAATCTGCAGGTACATCTTTCTACAATTGATCATTACATTGTTTTTACTTATGACATGTGGACATCTTCTATAAGGTAGGATTATATCTGTGTCACCGCACACTGGATTAATTAGGATTGAGTCATTCAAAAAAAATTATTGCTCTCAAATGCATGGAATCTGACTGCACTGGATATAATATCTATCAATGCATTTTAGATGTACTTCGTGAATTTTTCTAAGCTAAAAAAGTTTCTACATTAGTTTTAGACAATGCCTCTAATAATGATTTTGCTGCCCGAGAACTCTGTATTCTATTGAAACCCCTTCAAAATGGTGTTTTTTCCATATTAGATGCATGCGTCATATTTTGAACTTGTGTATGCAAAAAGAGCTTAAGGTTTTGTACACGGGAATCCATTCAATCTATGACACATTATTATATTTGAGGACACGGCCCAAAATAAGTTGGGAATTTAAAGACAACTGCCTTCAAAATAACCAACGATTTTCATGAAAATGTTTTAATCTTGATTATCCCACCAGTTGGAACTCTACATATAAGATGTTGATGGATGCATATCCATATGCAGCCTTGTTGACTCTTTTCCTAAACTTGAAATCAAACTCCAAATTTTTAACGGTTGAAATGTGGGACAAGTGTTATAAACTTTGTCAATTATTACAATATTTGTAAGAAGCAACTAATTTTTTCTCCAATTTTTATTATCCCACTACTCACAAAGTTTTGGCGTATTTGGTAAGCATTGTTTATTTTTTGAATCAATACAAGACAGATCCATTTTTAAAGGACACCATCAAAGCAATGAAGGAGAAGTGGGTTTCCTACTTTACACAAATCCCCCCCCATCTTTACATGCATCTTCACTTGACCCAACCATGAAAATTAGAAGGACATTGTCTTTGCTTGAGGGATACTATAGTTTCTTATATATGAATCATATTAGTTGTTTAGCTATGACAACTAAAATAGATGAGCACATGTGGCAGCTATACAAAGAATATTCATCCTCTTACAAAGAAATAGGCAAGGTCAGCATCTTCCTCCACCACCGCCCCTCATCCTCCTCCTCCTCATTAGCACCATTCAACCCCATGAAATAGCTGCTTAAGCGTCTTTAACCCACATCATCTAGCCGACTGGAAGTAGATAATTACCTCAAGACCTTATTTGAAACAAGTGAGAATGACAATTTGGAGTGGTGGAAAGCAAGAAGCGGCAGATTTTTTATTCTATCTATTTTCGTGAATGAAGTTCTCGCGGTTTCAATTTCAATCATTGCATCGAAGTTTGCTTTCAATGCAGGCAAATGAGTCATTTCAGATAAACGGGCCAGGTTGACGCGCAAACCAGTGAAGCTCTGCGTGTGCAACCGTGATTAGGGCCTTGTTGCCTTAAGAAAACAAGACCAAAAAAGTTTGGAAGATGAGATACAAGATGAGAACGGCACTTCCACATCCTAGATTTTTCTTTTCCGTTCTTAGAATGTATTTGATTTGATTATGCTATGCAGCACAGATCACAAATTTTCATTTCCACCCGATTTTCTGGAACGTTTTTCTATTTCAAATGTAAGGCCCGTTCCAACTTATTTGTAAGTACCATTTGACTTTATTATTAATAAAATTTATATTAGTGGTGGTGTTTTTTTTTCTTTTCATATAATTATAAAAAAGTTTAAATAAAAATAATTAATGGTTTTAAAATTCTATAAACTTTTTTAAAAATTTTGGAAAATTGAAAAAAAATAAAAAATTTTGAAAAATAATGCCCGCCCCAAGCTCAGCACAGCTTACGTGTGCCATGTTCAGGCCTGACCGGATTAGGGCCAGGCCCAACAGGACCGGGCTAGTCCCGGGCTGGTCAGGCCTACCGAGCACCTCTACCTATGGTCGTATTCTATTTGGTAGAAATAAAGCAATTTAGCCATGTCCAACTCCTCAAAATATAATAGAAAACTATCTCATAGTTCCCCATAAACAAAAGATATCGCATCAAGTTTTGTCAGTTTTGCACGTCCATACCCACGTATGATTACATTAATCGAAATAGTAGTTTAAGGTTGTTGGAGCAGGCACGTGTAGATGATTATGTCATGTGATTGTTCCGAGTTTAAATTATAGTTTGTATAAAACTTTTATTTCCTCCAAAATAAGTGATGGTTTTACGTTTTCGGCTATATATTACCTCTCACGTGTACAAAAAAAGAAAAAAAAAAAAAGAAATGTTTCCCTCCTGCGTACTTATCACATGCATGACGCATTAATTAATAGTACTAGCAATTAAATTCAGTTAAACTTCATGATGTGGTCCGTTTCTTATATTTTTGACTATCCAAGTTACATATTTTCATTTTATTCTAACGAGCTCCTATATCTCATATAGTGCGTACTATTAATATCCTTTCAATCATTTTGGCTATTAACTTACATTGAATTTTAATGGAAAATGTAAAATATCAAATTTATCATTAATGCTTTAGGTTGTGACCAAATATGCCATTACAGTTTTTTTCATCCCAAATTCTCACTAATGTTTCAAATTTGGCTCAAATTGGCCATTGACTATTGAAAGTTGCAAGTTTTAAAATTTTAGGATGATAATGTAACTTTTAAAAAAAATTATGGAATTTAAGTAATTTATCATTTTCTTTAGCAAACTCTGATCCATCTTCATCAACACCTTCAGCGCGTTCCTTGCCTCAGATGCCTTCACTGTTGATCCAATCCATCCTCACCATCATGTCTCTACCTCAACTCCTTGTATCGATGCACACCTAGCCCAAGGCTCTATTCCTCGCCATGAAACCCAACCTCAGATGTGGTAGCACTAATTGATCCATCTTCGACCATCTAGCGTCTAGTATGACCTCTCTCGATCTCTCCCATTTTCCAGAGCTGGCATTGTTCACGAAAATGAAAGCCCATTCCTAATTTGATTAAGAGGGCATCAAGAAATCTAGTTGATAACCAGGGTACCACCAGGAGCTCATGCTGATTATGAGGGCTTAGCGGGTTGATATTGTTGAAGTTGGAATTAAGGCTTAGGATGGGCCGTGTACTACATTGCCAAGGAGAGTAACAAATTGGTGAGGATAGGCTTAGGTGTAGGGCTGGTCAAGATAAGCATGTAGTCATTGGTTTGTATAGAGAGGCAATAGGGGAATACAAGGATTGATGGTAAAGATCGTTGGCATTGGCGGTAGAGGTGTTGAAGGTGACATGTCTGACAAAGGTGCTAGTGAAGGTGAAGTGAAGTCTTTTAAAGGAAATGTGATCAATTAATTAAAGACCTTAACAATTGTTAAAAATTACATTCTCACCCTGAAATTTAAAAAACCTACAACTTTTAATGATTAATTGTCAATTTGAGTCAATTTTAAAATATTGATGGGTATTTAGGACCCAAGAAAAACTTTACTAGTATAATTGGTCTCAACCCAAAACATTTCTGGTAAATTTCACTACAACATAGATTCCAAATCATGACGGAAAGTTTGGTCATAATTCAGTTGCAATCTTGGATAGAAGCGATTGCTTTGTGACTGAAAATTACAATTACACTTTTCCAAGTTATAATTGGTTTGTGATTAAATCTCGATTGTCAAAAGACACTAGAACATTCAGTCAAGAATCAGTCGAGAACCATAAACTTTGCGACTGACCTTTTCATTCATTAATATAATGGCTGTCATATTTAGTCGCTTCATTAATAATGTTTTTTAAATAGAATATATTTCAATTTAATATAATTTTTATTTAATTAATATTATACTCCCTCCGTCCCAAAAGTTTTGCTCCATTTATTTTTGGCAATTAATCTATGATTTTTTATTTTCAATATTTTAATATATAAATACAAAATCTCTGTATATTAATGATAATTCAAGATATGCAGTTTCTAAATATATTTTTTTTAATTTTTTTTAACAAACAATAATATGAATAAAATTGAGTCAAAATACAACAAAAAGTCAAATGTACCAAAATTTATAGGACGGAGGGAGTATAATCTAATTGGTTATTTATTTCATTTTTTGTTTAATTGATAGTTACATTAAATTTACATGAATATTAACTTATTTAAATTATTATTGATATCAAAATATTCAAATAATGAAATTAAAATTGAAATAAAATACATTTCTATTAATTTAAAAGTCAACATAGTACAATATTTTTGCATAAATTAACACTAAAGAAAGCGAGTGTAATCCAAAGATAGATACTAGGTTGTAGGATCCTAAGTCTGCTACTCGGAGGCCTCACCGTCATATCCACTCGAGGTAGGCTGAGTCTCGGGTACCTAACTCCCATGCTGAGCCAAATGAGACATCCAGCATAAATTTGGAATGTAAGGCTATTGCATCTCACCACGCTCGTGCGTCGTGTGTAATTTAGGTGACAACCTAACCGATGTCGATGGATGCTCCATCCCGGCATGCACATGGGTCATGTCGCTTGTGGCATGTGCTAGGGTACTGACATAGCGGGACAAGATGCAGATGGTGAAGGATGGAATCTTGACGTCCTTAAATACGGTCTAGTGGGGGTGGGATAAAATCCTACCATCCCTGAAGATGGTCTGGAGGGTGGAAGATAGGATCCTGCTCGTTCCGAACCTTCAGCTATTAAGCTAGGATCAATTCCTTGTGGCGGGTTGCCCTGAGACTGCATCTGGCTGAGGGTCAATGAAAGTGAAGCCATGAGCGCGGATCCTACTCGAGACTGCAACATCATCTGCATCCTCGCGTCCATTCTCTCATCCTTCTGAGACTGAATCATTCGCATCCTTTCCTCTATCCTCAGCTCCATAGCCTTATGAATAACACATAACTCAACTCTAAATGTAGCGTTCTCTCCATGTAGTTGCTCATTCTAGTTTATCAAGGAGCTCTAAATTATAATGTAAGATAAAGAATTAATAAATAAACATCATAAGGGCATTTTAACAATTTAAATGATTACCTCTAAACGTGCACGATGGTATCGCTCAAGGAAGGCCATCATATGTGGGACCTTTATCCACACTCCCTTGTGTCAACCACCAACCACCCGACTCCAACACTTTCACAAAACTTTGGATATTTGGACGGATCAACCCTATACTTCAGTCTAAGCTCCGACTCATACCTTTGTTAATATTAATAGCATGTGACTTAACGGTAAGAAATTGTATAAATTTAATATCAATAGCATGTTAATTAATTAAATATATATAAAACTTACTACTGCATCTATCTGAGCCTCTAAGAAGTTATCCTTCTCCACCTTGCTTAATCCTTTCTTCGTCAACATATACCTAATAAAATCTCTGCATGCTGGGGCCTTGCCATTCTTCACCTGTTTCACCAAAAAACAAATTAACGACAACTGTAACTAAAACATAGAATTTAAAATTAAATAAAAACCTTATTGTTCCAAAGATTAGTAATCTTACCATTTTATTGCAAGCCATTTACTTCATCTATGAACCCAAACAATGTTTGGGCCCCACTGGGCACATTCTTGCCAAGCTACAAGATACTCAAAATTGGTGATTAAGGTATGCAAGAAATGATGGGTACTAATAAATTAAGGAAAATGTTACATATTGTACCCTATTGCTCTTCATGACCTTGCTCTTGTGCTTCCACTGATCTGAGGCCCAATCTTGGCATAAAACCTCCTAGTTCTCAAGCAAAACATTATTTCGACATAATGAAATAAGATGTGTATAGTCTTGGGTGAGGTAGAAGCTTGTAGCTAGGTGCTTCCCAATCACATCAAGTTTTACATTATTTAGTGTATTCTTGTAACTTTTGTGCATCACATTGAAAAAATCCTTTACAATGGAATCGTGATTTGCCGGATCCCACCAGGAACTTCGCTGAAACATCAAACTACTAAACACCTAAGATTTTTCTATTTAACCCTAATCTACCATTGATTAACCTAGAATTACTATAAATAAAAATCTATTTGACTATGGCGACAACCTAATTTGCCATTAATTAACCCAAATATTCCATTAAATACACTAATCTCCCATTAACCAATCTTAAACCCTACACACTAATATACAACTAATTAACCTTAAACACCCTAATAGATGACTAATTAACCTTAAACATACTAAATATATTAGTAATTAATTAAGGAATTGAAGAAAGGAATATTGTACTTGTAATTGTGATAAATACTCATCACCTTTAAGTTTTTGAACTATATGCCAATAAGGGTGATCGCCCCTGAAAAACTTCCAAGAAATGACTTTGCATTTTCCTCTTAATCATTTATCATGAAGAAAGCTGTAATTTAAATTAAGCAAAAATAATATTAACAATTCAAATGGTTAATAATTTTTAAAATATATTAAAACTGATATAAACAATACTTGCAAAGCTGGCTTTTTCAGTCTTTGTTGATCCTCCTCATGCTTTGATGGCCTATCCTTGTTTGTCACATTCTAGCTCCCACTCGTGCATGCGTCCTCAATACCAAGAGAATATTGGCCGGACTGTTGATTCTCTGAAGCAGACTCAGACACTTTAAAGGGAGAAGCATAAAGAGCATTCAGAGAGTCTGAGCCTACCCTAAACTATATATTGGGAGGAGCGGAACATTGCTGACCCCGGGCACGTCACTGTGCACGGCCTCAAACTCCCTGTGCAATGGGCTAAGAGGCAAATAATGAAGTGTGCTAACTATGGTGGCCTGAGTCACCATGACCGCTTTCAAACGACCGACCACGGCTATGGCAGAACAAGGCCCCAGTGCCCTAATTCACTAAGACTAGTAGGCTCCTTGGGAACTATAACCCCACTTAGGTTACAATTGGTTACTTATTACTTGTGAAGTATCTTAAAGCATTACGTGCAACTAGTTACTTAGCCTATCTTGTATAGAAAATATATATGCATTATCTTGGCTATGTAATAACAATTAAAGAAAACAACATTGAAAAAAATGTCATGATAATTAACAAAAACATAATTCAAAATGAACCAAAACGTAAAATTTTAGTTTCTTTAACTTTAAGGAACAACAATGTGCATATGTCTCAAACTTATATGCACCCAAATGTAACCCTGGTGTTATACATACCAATGAACACTAGTAGAAGCAACACTTAGTATGAAAAATATCATACATATAATAGTGGCAATAATATCTACTAAGATCCATCCTTAGTTCTTCACCTAAGCAAGTTAGCTTTAAGTGATGAGCCACATTTTTTTTGTACTCACTTAGCCTCAAACTGTAAGGTAAACACTTTGTTCAATACTATCTTATACTACAAGCAGCTTAAAAACGTAAATTTTCCCAACAAGATAGTACCTTCAAACCAATAAATCTAATCCTTAATAGTTCTCCCTTACTAACTCTTAAGCCTGAATAACCCCCTTAATACCTGCACAACATTTAGGTGAGCATTCTAAGGTACTTTGTAAAAAATTCGGCACCTGTAGAGAAAACATATGCAAACATGCAAAGCATAACAAACATATATATCTCATACAACACAAGCAACCAACCAAACAATACAACAAGCAATAAACACAAGAAATAAATAAACAACAACTATAATGCAATGTAATGTATGGATGGATGAGTGAATGCACATGTTTATGCACTTAGGACTTTCTTACACCTGAAAGTACTTTTAACTGCCGTGAGCTAATACGGTTGGTGTACTTGGATACTGACGCTTATATCCAATACTAGCACTTGATTAAACCCCACAAGTCCTTTTACGAGCGCCTTAAATAAGTGATCAATTACTTGACCTTGCCCTCCTTTTATGGTCTACTTTGAGTAAATCACCATTTACTCACCTTTTACCCATAACTTCCCCTTACTTGTTATGTCGGCTAATCGAATTTAGTGGCCAAACTTTGCCAAGTTCCCTTAAACGCAACTTAGGCAACTTAGTGGATTCACTTACCAAGCCAACCAATTGGGTTGGGACCTTTTGGGTACTGCTCGATACCTGGAGGTACTCGGCCTCTACTTTTAGGTCATCAACGGTCCCGAACCCTTCTTGTGTTCCAAGCTTGAATTCAACCAAATTGGACATCAATGGCACAAAATAAAGACCATTTCTAACCATTTAACAAGCGTAGAACTAACCCACAAGGATCAAAGATGCTTGCCTTAAGGTTTGAATCAAAAACTTGCAAAACCAAGCTCAAATGCACCAATTCCACAAAAAATGAGCTCAAGGTTTGTTGGGATGGCCTTGGGACCTTTAATTTTCATGAAAATTTGGCCAAATTGAGAGGAATAAAGGTGGAGAAAAATGGATATGAGGGAACTACAAAATTGGGAATGAAGTAGATGATGAATAGTGTATGATTGTCTAAGAGAAATATCTCTACTCACCTCCACTAAACCTTTGACTTACTTCTTCCACTTGGCAAAGTAATTTTTTTTCTTGCTAGATTTTATGCCTCAAACCATCCCTATAGGTCCTATGGTTAATTGTTCTCCTTGCCCCTAGCCTTTAAACTTTATCCTATAGGTGGCACAATAACCCTACTTCCTTACTTAGTGCATTTTGGTTCCCAAACCCTCATTCTTTGCTCCAATGATTAGAGTAACTTATGGCTTTAAATTATTTGATTAAAAAATTACTTACATGACCTTAATTTCATTGAAATTATAGCCATGTCACTCACATGGGTCAAAATTACCATTTTACCCTTCTTGTCCTTTGGTGCAATTTTCCATTTAAGAACTCATTACAACCTTCTTTATTAGCTTGTTTTTCTTGCATGATAAAACTTATTTGATGAAAAATAACTTGGAATTCGATTAAACTTATCAAAATAACGGAGAAGATGGAAAAAAAAGCAGCTTTTCATGCCTCCTTGGTGCTGGACGTGCTACCTTCAGTGATTGAAAGAGAGAAATTAGTGTGGGAGACAGGAAGACAAGTTTGAAATGTGTGAGACAACCAGAGCAAAGTAAAAGGCTATGGATGGAGTGACTGAACCAAGACTGAAATAATCAATCGCTAGTTCCAATATGACCTTTTTGCAGTAGTAGTTCAATTAGGAAATGGGGCAGGAAAAGTTAGCCTTGGGTATTGATGACTAAGCAGGTCAGTTTAGATGAAAACCCAAATTAACGACTGTCATTCTCAATCACAAAATACATAAATTTAGTCGCCCCATGCATGAGTTTACTTGCAATATAGTTACTATGTTCATCATTTTTCTAGTTTTCATTTTATATTTCCACAAATAGGAATGTATGTACAGATATACAGTATAACCCCTAAAACCTTCATACAGAAAACCCCAATCCCTAACAACATACATACACTAAAACATTAAACCCAAAATCCTAGACTACACTTAAACCCTAAACTTTAATTCCATACCCTTAAACACTTAGAACAAACCCTAACTAAACCCAAAACGCTAAAATGTTATTAAAACCTAAACCCTAATAAAACCCTAAACTCTAACCCTAACCCTAACTAAAATTAATCCTAAACACTAAACCCTAAAAACAAATCCAAAACCCTAATTATACCCTAAACCCTAATCAAAACCTACACACTAATTAAACCCTAAACCCTAACTACAAACCCTATTAATTAAACCCTAAGCCATAAACCCTAAATCCTAAACCTTATATAAACGCAAATTAAACCCTAATCCTTAAGTATACCATAAAACCTAAATGCAAACCCTAATGGTAGTTCCTTAAACCCTATAAAACCCTAAACTGTATGCAAACCCTAATTAAACACTAAACCCTAAGTATACCCTAAACCCTAAATAAAAACCCTAATGGTAGTTCCCTAAACCCTAAACCCTAAATCTAAACCCTAACTAAAACTTGAACCCTAATTAAACCCTAAACCAAAACCTAATTACCTTTAACCCTAAACCCTTAATAGAAAGCCTATTAATTAAACCCTTAACCGTAAACCTAACTGCCATTAACAATAAAACCTAAACCCTAAATAAAAAGCCTAATTAAACCCTAAAAATTATGCAAACCCTAAACATTAATTAAATACTAAGCCCCAATTAAACCCAAAATCCTAAATACAAACCTTAATTAAACCCTAAACGCTAAACCTAACTCATACCATTAACCGTAAACCCAAAACCCTAAACTTAATCTATACCATTAACCCTAAATGCACATCTCATACCCTAAATTTCAATTTCCAAATACTTAATTAAACACCCTTAAACCATCCTAATTCTACATATATCCCTAAACCATAAAAAGAATTCTCAAACCCTAAATCATAAAAAAGCTCTAAATTAATCATAAAATAAATCCCCTAATATTAAATTGAATCAATTAATACCCCTAACCCTATGCTAATTTCAAACCTTAATTCTTAAAGAAAAATCTCAAAACCTAAATCTATGTCTAACACCCTTAATCCCTTTAAAACCCTAAATCCTAATTATATATCCTTAAACCCTAAAAAAAATTTCTAAACCCAAAATAAAATCCTAATACATATATCCTAAACTCTAAAAAAAATAAAATATTAAAAATCAAAAACTTCTAAATCAACTTAGCCATTAAGAAAGCGGTTAAGGCAAATTTGACAGCTAAAAAAGCAACTGAAGTTAAATCTCCAAAAAATTTCCAAATAAAAAGCAACAAATATTTCAGGACTTAAAACTTTTAGTCGCCTATCAGTCGTGATAAAAAAGTATACCTTTTTACTTCCGATTGATTAGCGACTAAAACACATAGCGATTGACCTTGAATCACGATTTTGGTGCTGGTTTGAAGGTTCTCGTAGTTAGGATCAGTTAAACACATGATACATTCGCTCCAGACTTTTTCTACAAAAAATAACAATTAATTACTTATTTTTAGAAGTTGGGTAGCGGTACATGAATATTAGGTTGGGTACATGAACAAACAAGTGCATAATACATTAATATAGATCAGAAAAGCGCAAAAGTCCAACAGGCTGGAGTAGGTACTCCTACTGGAGAAGTTTTACGACGGCCTTCCACTCGGCAATGCTGTCCCCGCCGATGGTCAGTTCCGCCTTCACTTTACGAGATTCAGATCTGTCGACGTGTTGGCGGTTCGTAACTTGAAACATACGGCGTTCTGTCCCATCCCAGTAGTTGTCACGGGCGTTGGTGAAGAAGCCCTTCTGCTCCATCTGCGCATAGCAGTGGTTTAGGTTCCAACCCCACCCTGTGCACAAGCTTATCAAGCAGTCCACGTCCGGCCTGGGGTGCGGGACCTGCAGGTCCTTGCAGCGGTAGACGACGGCACCCTCATCGCTTGACGGCAGCACCGACGGTTTGTGGTGGAAAAAGACGCCCCACTGGCCATTGCCAATCACCGTCGGCCCCACTGGCCATTGCCAATCACCGTCGGCTACGCCGACTCCCTGATGTGGCCGCACCAGTCGTAGTACCTGACAAACGTCATCGTGTCACCAGTGGCGTTGTAGATAAGGCACTTGGTGCAGGCAGCATTGAAGCTGCCGTAATTGTTATCCAAACGGCTCAAGTAGTTACGAGTTCTCTCCAGCTTTTGCTCCCCATTAATCATCTGCATAGCTGCATCGGCCAGCTCGAAATGGGTTATTCGTCGCTCTTCTTCGTATCCCGGCAATTCTTTCACGGTCATCTTCGTGATTCTGCTTCCGTACACGTTCGCGCCCATTCCTGTTTGCCTTTGCCGCTTGATGAAGATTAGTGGCTTTAACCCTATGCTCTAACGTGTGAACAACACAAATTTGTAGAGCATTTTTTAACTGTTAACAACCGACCATCACGTCATATTATAAGAATTTAGGCCCACAGTGTGGAGTTTGTTCAACTTGTATCCTAGGATGCATATGGAGTAGTTGAACACTCATCACTAAAATATCATTCCACTTGCATAAACAACAACTAGATGTTTAATTAATAAGATCCTGATTTAACGTTATGCCAACTCACAAGCGCTTTATTAAATAATCATTTAAGATTCGAGAATATCTAGGTTGGTGATATAACAATAACCTTTTATCCGGCGGTAGAAAATGACAATACGAGTGCTCGGAATTTTTTTCTAAAGTCAACATGTTGGATATGGAATACAAGATAGGAACAAATTATTAATGTGCCATAGGTCTGATTCGATAAAGTTCAGCTACTTCTGCGGAACAAAGTACGCAACGATGCTCAAGCTCTATTAAATCGATATAGGTTGAGTTAGTCTATTTTAGCACTCCAACTTGGCAAACAAGTTACAGCCAAAAAGCTTTGAAATGGGTGAAAAAAAACAAAGACAGGGGAGGGGGTAACATGAAAAAACCACCACAGTTATGAGTCCAAGTTCATTTGCTCGCCAAATTGACCACTGAGCCGTTAATAAACTGAGATGTAAGCCGTTAATAGACTGAGATGTAAACGAGAATGTGACTGACTAGCAACTTGCCCTTGAAATTGGTTACATGGCACTGAGCTGGTCGCCTTCTCTCCAATTTTCAACTCTGACGGCAGGGGGTCAGCAATTTTAGAGCGATTGGGGGCATCGGTCATGAAAGGGATGGTGGTAGTGATCTCCCAACGAATAGACAATGTTGGAGGTAATAGCAGACGACAGTGGATTTTGCGAATGACTCCCCTTTTGGTTTGAAGACACTAGTGGCTAGCAACTCTAGTGATGACAACATAGGGCGAAGCTTGATTAATAGTAGCTAAGATGATGTTGGACAACAACGATGAGGCTTGGGTTGGCTAACTCAGTGAGGGTTGGCTGAATCGACAACGGGACCAGAAAGGAACATTGGACGCAAAGGTGGTTAGAGGTGATGAGGACGATTGTGGATCCAGTCTACGTTGAACAGCTTGTTTTGTTCTTTTTTTTTTTTGTTTTTTTGCATTGCCAGTCATGGGAGGTGACATGGACAATTGTGGATCAAGGCTAGAAGTAGTGGAAGAAGGCTACACGGTGGACATGGTGGGCACGGTGGCTAATCTGGTCTAGGTCCTTGACTATGATTGGTTATTTGCTTTAGGTCCTTAACTATGGAGTTTTTGCATTTTGCACACATGGCATGTCATTTCATCCATTATTTGCCACATAATCACATTTAAACATAATATTTTACCATTTGTAAGAATATTCTCACCATCAATAACATTGGTGGCTATATTTTTCCCAATTCAAAACTTAAACCTTAATGATGCAATTAGAATCACTCAAAATTGTAGTGTGTTTTTTAATATTTAAAAAAAAAAAAAAGAAAAAACTTAAGCTAATGGATTCATTATCTTTTGTTGACTTTTGCTAGGCAAATTACAAACGTGTTAGCTATTAGCATTATAATTTTAAAAAAGCTATCTAAGAGTTGCTTTTAACTTCAATGATTTGATTTTCACCATTAGCAAATTATTCAAAAATTTAACACTAATTATAAAAGTTATTCCAAACAAGGGCAACAAAGTATTCATCTTGCGTTTCACTTAATCTCTAAGTAATCACTTAAAAGGTTCATATATATCAACTCACACCTATAAAGATATTCATATTAAAGCCCTTCTTAATAGTATCCACCCAATATCCAAAAAAAAAAAAAGGAAGATGGTGGGAGGTGTAAAAACTGGTTGTGTATGAAGTTGTGATGAACTTCATTAATCGAATCATACGGAAAAGGCCGCATATATGTACAGCAGTTGTAGAGTTATAGTGAAACAAGAAATCTATGTACACAGGATTAGCTACTTACCTAGCAAGTACCTTAGATAAAGTAGGAGTCTACTTCTTAACACACTTCCTCAAGTTGGAGCATGAGGATTGAGAATGCCCAACTTGCTAACCAAGAGGTAAAATTGTTTCTTCCCCAAGGCTTTTGTAAGGATATCTGTGGGTTTAGCTGCACTCGCAATGGAGCAGGTCTGAAGCTCGCCAAATTGAATTCTATCTTTTACAAAATAACAGTCTATCTCAATATGTTTGGTTCTTTCATGGAAAACTGGATTTGTTGCAATGTGAAGTGCAGACTTGTTGTCGCAAAACAGCTGAATGGGAAGAAGAAGAGTGATCGTTAGATTAGAAAAGAGTGAATGTAACCATATCAGTTCACTTGTTGCCGCAGCCATGGCGCGATACTCAGCCTCCGCAGATGATTGTGCAACTGTGGGTTACTTTTTCGATTTCCAAGAGATTGGGGCATTGCCAAACTTCATGATGTATCCAGTAGTAGAACGCCAAGTGTTGGGGCAACTAGCCCAATCGGCATCACAGTAACCAGAAAAAACTAAGTTTCCTGTGGAAGGAAAAAGAATTCCTTGTCCCGGTGTGCCTTTCAAATATTGGATAATATGGCGAGCTGCATCCAAATGAGCTTTGTTCGGGGCTTGCATAAATTGACTTAAAAGATTCACTGCATATGTAATATATGGCCGGGTGATTGTGAGGTAAATTAACCTTCCCACCAAACGGCGATACATGCTGGGATTCGAGAGGAGCGAAGTTGGAGCCGAACCCAGATGATGTTGTTGTTGTAATGGGAATCCTTTCGGTTTACACCCAAGCATTCCAGTTTTACTTAGAATATCAATGGTGTACTTGCGTTGCGATAGAAAGATTCCTTCACTTGATCGAGCTGCCTCCAAGCCAAGAAAGTATCGCAGCTTTCCAAGATCTTTAATATAGAAGGTCTTGTGGAGGTATTGTTTGAGCTCCTTAATTTGCCTCCTATTGTTCCCTGCGATGACTATGTCGTCCACTTAGACTAATAGAGCAATGCAAGTATCTCCAGAAGTCATGGTAAACAAAGAGTAATCTGCCTTTGATTGTTCAAAACCATAATCTTGCAATGCTTTAGAAAACTTGGAGAACCATTGTCGGGGTGCCTGTTTGAGCCCATACAAGGACTTTTGCAGCTTGCAAACACGTTGATCGCCTGGCAATAGAAGACCTGAAGGTGGAGTCATGTATATCTCTTCCGTCAGGTCTCATTGAGGAAAGGCATTTTGAACATCCAGCTGATGTAGCTCCCATTTGTTGATCATTGCTACTGCTAACAGGCATCTTACAGTTGTTAACTTTATGACAAGAGCAAAGATTTCAGAGTAATCTATCCCTTCAACTTGACTATAACCCTTAGCCACAAGTCTTGCCTTGTATCTTTCTACACTTCCATCGAATTTGTATTTGATCTTGAATACCCACTTTGAGCCAATGGGTCGTTTATTTTGCGGCAGATTCATTAATGTCCAAGTGTGATTTTTCTCCAAGGCACCGACCTCTGCTTGTATTGCATTGACCCACCTAGGATCTTTGCTAGCCTTGACATAATTCTTTGGCTCCTGTCCTTCTAAAATAGCTCCCAAAAATATTTTGTAGGCAGAGTTAAATCGAGCATCCGAAATATGATGTGTAATAAGATTCGACCTACCTGAAGATACTTGATTAGCAAGAGGTGTCAATGAGGTGCCTACTATCGCAAGATCACAAATGTAGTCGCTTAAGTAAGGGGGAGGTCGTCTGGTGCGATGTGGTTTCGGAGAACTAGGTAATTGGCTTGGCTCGGGTTGTAATTCAGGTTGAGGGTCGGAGTCATCATGCATGGGATCTAATGGTGTTTGCAGCTCGGGTTCGACAGAAGGGATATCGTCAAAGGCAAAGTTTTGTTGGTTTGAAGGTTCTTGTTGGATTTCGGCACCTGCACCATTCTTGAAAGGAAAGACATGTTCATAAAATATGACATCTTTAGAACAAAAACCTGGTGCGACTCAAGTTCAAAGATTTTGTATCCTTTTTGTTCATTTGGATAACCAATGAAGATGTATGGTTTAGAATGAGTTTTAAATTTATCTCTCACTCTAGACTTGTTATGCACATAACAAAGACAACCAAATATTCTCAAGTGATCAAGTGATGTCGTTTTTGAAAACAAAACTTGATAAGGGCTTTTCTTTGATAGTTTTGATGAGGGCATGTGGTTGATCAAATAGGTAGCAGTTAAAACACATTCCCCCAAGAATTTGATAGGCAAATGTGCTTGAAAAATAAGAGCATGAGCTACCTCCAGTATGTGACGATACTTTCTTTCGACGATCCCATTTTGTTGGGGGGTATCAACACAAGTTATTTGTAGAAGGATCCCATTCTGTTGATAGAATTCTTACATGTGACCAGCAATAAGTTCAGGTGCATTATCACTCCAGACTTGGCGAATGGATTTGTTGAATTGGGTTTTCACCATGGTGTTAAAGATTGAGAGATATTTGTGAGCTTCTGATTTGTGTTTCAACAAAAAGATCCAAGTGCATCTGCTGTGGTCATCGACAACAGTAAGAAGGTAGTGAGCACTAGTAAGAGAAGGATTTTTATACGGACTCCAGATATTAATATGAATGAGATCAAAGGGAGCTCTAGCTCGAGTTTGATTTAAACAAAAAAGAATTCTAGTTTGTTTTGCAAGATGACAAGAATCACACAACTTGTTTGTGGCTTTTAAAGACAAACCATCTAAATGTGAATACAAGCCCAATTTCTCACAAAGAACATGCCCAAGTCTTTTGTGCCAAAGGGTTGGTGAGATGTCTGTTTTGCTTGTTGCTGCAACTTGATTTGTGATCCTTTTGAAGTAATATAGCCCATCGCATAGCTCACCCTTGCCAATCAGCATCTTCAAGTCCAGGTCCTATATCATACAAGTTTTGGGATAAAAAGTCACAAAGCAATTCTGATCATTTGTCAATCTGCTAACAGAAAGTATATTACAATTGAAATCAGGAACATGTAACACGTTAAGCAATTTAATGCTATCGAAAAATTGCATTCCACCAATCGGATATGCTTTGTGACTTAATCCAATCGGAAGGCACACCGTGGAGCTATCATAGTTGTTGGCCGAATGATTGAGCACATGCGAGTCATATGCTCCGAAGCTCCACTATCAATAATCTAGTCAGGTCCAAAGGAGGAATTCTTACCCATAAAGCTTATCGCAGTTCCTTGGTTTTGAGTGGCCAGCAAAGAGATTAGCTGGTCA
The DNA here is from genome assembly GCA_000696445.1 of Aquilaria agallochum. Classification (NCBI taxonomy): domain Eukaryota; kingdom Viridiplantae; phylum Streptophyta; class Magnoliopsida; order Malvales; family Thymelaeaceae; genus Aquilaria; species Aquilaria agallochum. The sequence continues at coordinate 42,669 of KK902489.1, forward strand.
TACTGAGTTTGTGTGAGTGTCGGGACCTTCACCTCTTCCTCTCTTTCACTTTATGGGCTGCAACAGCAGTGACATCGTTTGCTGTTCCTCTTCCTTGCTTTGGGCGGTTCTAATTCTTCGGGTTTAACCCTTTTTGTCCATTTTTTTCCCACCAATCAGGGTAACCTTTAATCTTAAAACATCCATCAATGGTATGTCCTGTTTTACCACAATGATCACACACGAAGCTGTTTCCTTTTTCTTTGTTCTTCCGATTCCTGGAAGCCACAAAGACCGCAGCTTCAGAGGTAGGCTGCCTTCCAACTGCTACTAATTGTTGTTTCTCTTCTTTTGCAACTAGAGCATACGCTTTATTTATCGTCAGTAATGGCTCCATATTTAGGATCTGTGACTTGATCACAATAAAACTGTCATTCAAACCCATAAGGAAATTATGGAGTTTCTCACCTTCCCTTTTGGCTAAGATTGCCTTGGATGCTTGACAAGTGCAATTCGGCACTTTGCTGTAGATGGCTAACTTATCCCAAAGCCCTTTCAATTTTATGTAATATGCGGCCATGGTAAGTTCTTGCTGTTGGAGTAGAGCTATGTCTCGTTTCAGTTCATGGATTCTAGGAGCATTCCCTTGGGAGAATCTCTCCTGGAGGTCGTTCCACATATCACGAGCAGACTCTACAAATGCCACACTATTATGCAGCTCTGGCGCAAGGGCATTGAAGATCCAAGATATCACCATTGAATTGCACTTGTGCCCTGCCTGCAGATTTTCAGAACCATCTTCGGGTTCTTCAAGAGTTCCATCTACGAATCCTAACTTGTTTTTGGCGTAGAAGGCGTTCTGCATGGCTCTTCGCCAAATATGGTAGTTGACGCCATTCAGAGGGCTAGTGACGAGAATCGTTCCAGGACTGTTGGATGAATTGATGAAGAAAGGGGACGAGGGATCATTCGCGGAAAGAGGCGTTGAAGATCCTCTCGCCATTGTTTTCTTCGTTGAGTCATTTCCTGACATGTTTGATTTTTAGCAGAACGGAACAAACTGCTTTGATACCATGTAAAATCTGGTTGTGTATGATGCTGTAATGAACTTCATTAATCAAACCATACGTACAAGATCGCATATATGTACAGCAGTTGTAGAATTACAGTGAAACAAGAAATCTATGTACACAGGATTAGCTACTTATCCAGCAAGTAACTTAGATAGAGTAAGAGTCTACTTCTTAACAGGAGGGATTGTGGAGCAGAGCGAGAAACAGCTACGGCGACTGTCAGAGAAAATCTGTAAACAAGAAAAATAACAGATTTTAAACATCCTGTACGACTGCGAGCCGTAGCTCCGAAAGAATTTGCGGGCCTGCAACCATAACCACGAGACAATCGAGACTCTGCTCGATTTCTGCCGTGCACACCACGTGGATGAGAAACGAGGCGATGAGGTGATGTATCACCTCTGGCACCTCGTGTGGGAGCTTCTCAAGGCCCTCGTCAACTTCAGCCTTCACGTCATCAATAACTACACAGCACGCAAGGAGTTCCTTGAAAGGGTCATCGCGTTCAAGGACGAGAGTGTTGGAGGAGGTGATCCAATGAAACAGGAAGACACTGATGTGGAGTAAAAATGCTAAAAACTAGGAGGATCATATTAGATAAGAATAAATGATCAAGTCTTTACTTACTTAGTTTTCATGTTTCCTAAGTTTCAGCTATGTTTGTTATTTTTAACGTTCAACTGTTCTGCTTACTTAAGGCGAGATTGTCAATCAATGAAAACATAGCAGTTGCAAGTATCTCTTAAACTTTCTTGTTCTTTCATTTCCTTACATTGTGGTATTAGAGCCAGGTTGCAATCCTTGGCTTATCTCCATTTGTTCTATCGTTCATTCGTACCTGAAAAGAGCAATGGCAAATGCAGCTGCTGGAAACAATTCAGTAAGTGTTTCCTAACCTCAAATACCCTTATTTAAAGGGGACTCCTATGAATACTGAAGTATCAAGAAGAAGACCCTCTTTAGATCTCAGGATCTATGGGATTTTATAGAGTAAGGATTCAGTGCTGAAACCTCAGAAGAATGAGCTTCCAGGGAACTGATGAAGAAATATGCGAAAGCCCTATTCTTCATTCAACAAGCTGTGGATGAATCGATCTTCTCTCGTATTGCTGGAGCAACTATAGCCAAGCAAGCATGGGATACTCTCAAGACTGAATACCAAGGATCAGCAAGAGTCATCACAGTGAAATTACAGTTTCTAAGAAGAGACTTTGAAATTGCACTCATGAAAAATGGGAAGTCTGTTCAAGACTTCTTGGGAAGGATCTCATCCATGGTCAGTCAAATGAGCGCATATGGGGACAAAATCACATACGAAACAGTGGTTGGAAAAATACTCAGGAGCCTAACGTCCAAGTTTGATCATGTAGTTGCAGCCATTGAGGAATCAAAAGACCTTACCACACTATCAATTGATGAACTGATGGGGTCATTGCAGACTCATGAGGCGAGAATCAATACAACAACTGGAAGAGAGGAAGAGCAAGCTTTTGAGGTTCAGGGGGAGAAGAGCAAATCCTTTCTATACAGAGGAAGAGGAAGGACTTTCTACAGAGGAAGAAGGGGAGGTAGATCAGTCCAATGCACATACTGTAAAAAGTATGGACACAAAGAAAATGTTTGCTGGAGCAAAGATGATCAGGCCAAATTCACAAAAGAGGCTGATGACAGTGAAGACTATCTGTTCATGGCCAGTAAGGAAACCAATTCACGATCAAAAAAAATATGGTATTTGGATAATGCATGTTCAAATCACCTAACTGGAGAGAAAAGCAAGTTTACAATGTTGGATGAGACATACAAGTCTCAGGTTAGACTTGGAAACGAAAAGCAAGTACAAATCCAAGGGAAAGGTAATGTGTTAGTGTGTTCAAATGGCAGAGAAAGAACAATTAAGGATGTTCACTATGCACCAGGTTCGGCACACAATTTTATTAGTGTTGGACAGTTGGTGGAACATGGTTACTCAGTCATATTTGAGAATGACCTGTGTTGTGTCAAGACCAATGCAGGCCACAAGGTGCTAGAATCCAACATGACTGATAACAAGATGTTTCCAATGGAGTTTGAATGCATAGAAAAGTGTCTAATAATAGGCACTAAGAGTAATGACTCTGAAAAATGGCATCAAAGATATGGACATCTCTACATTCAAGGACTGAAACTTCTGGCCAATAAAGAAATGGTTACAGGACTACCAAGCATTGGAGAACTGGAGAAGGTGTGTGAAAGATGTGCCCTAGGGAAACAGACAAGAAAACCTTTTCCCAAAGACAAAGCAAAAAGAGCCAACCAGAAGCTGGAACTAATCCACACTGACATATGTGGACCCATGAGGACAGAATCACATGCTGGAAGTAAGTTCTTCCTATTATTCATTGATGATTTTTTTAGAATGAGTTAGGTTTATTTCCTTAGTCACAAATCTGAAGCATTTGAGCATTTCAAAAAGTTCAAAGTTCTGGTTGAAAAGCAGTGCAATCAGAAAATAGAGATCCTAAGATTAGATAGAGGGGGAGAGTTCTGCTCAAAAGAGTTCAACAGCTTCTGTGATGAACATGGGATCAGTAGAGAATTGATAGCTCCTTATACTCTAGAACAAAACGATATTGCTGAAAGGAAAAACAGGACAGTGGTAGGGATGGCAAGGGCCATGATGCAAACCAAAGGACTGTCAAATGAATTTTGGGTAGAGGCTATTGCAGTTGTTGTGTATCTGCTCAATCTTTCTCCAACAAAGGCAGTGTGGAACAAGACATCTTATGAAGCCTGGTATGACTCAAAATCATCTATAGCACATTTAAGAATCTTTGGATGTATATGTTATGCCTTAATTCCTATAGGCAGACATAAGCTAGAACAAAAATCCAAGAAATATATCTTTGTTGGATATAGCATGAACTCAAAAGCATATATATTGTTTGGCCCAGAAACGAAAAGCATTGTGATTAGCAGGATGTCAAGTTTGATGAACACTTGAGCTGGAAAGAAGAGAAAAAACTAAATGGCACAAAAATGGACATTGAGGAAGATTCTACTCCAATGGAGACAGAAGCTGAACAAGGGACACTTGGAGAAGAATCACCTGTCATGACTCCATCAACAATTCCTGAAGGATCACCATCTTCATCAGACAGAACAAAAACAAAAACTTTAAGGGAAATCTACTCCTCAATGTATGCAATGTTTGCAGGAGATCCAATTGATGTGCATATGGCCATGAAGAATGAAGTCTGGAAAGAAGCCATGACAGTTGAGATTAAGGCCATAGAGAGGAATGGTACATGGGAGATTGCTGACTTGCCTCTAGGAAAGAAGGTGGTAAGCTGAAAATGGATTTTCAAAACAAAATACCATTCAGGTGGAACAGTAAAAAAGCACAAGGCAAGGCTGGTGGCACGTGGATACACACAGGAGCAAGGAGTTGATTTTGAAGAAACATTCTCACCTGTTGCTAGATTCGAAATAGTAAGGATGATTCTTGCAGTTGCAGCAAAACATTAGTGGATAGTGCTTCAATTTGATGTGAAGTCTGCCTTCCTCAATGGAGAGTTGAAAGAAGAAGTGTATATACAACAACCTTAAGGGTTTGAAAAATCTAGAAAGGAAGAGAAAGTCTACAGGCTCAAGAAGGCTTTATATGGCTTAAAACAGGCACCTAGAGCATGGTATAGTAAAATAGATGAGTTTTTTCAAACTCATGAATTCCACAGGAGCCCCAATGAACCCACCTTATATCTAAAAAGGAATGGTCACACTGTCATCATGGTTAGCCTGTATGTGGATGACATGATCTACATAGGATCATCACCTTAGTTTATAATGGAATTCAGAAGATCAATGATGGAAGAATTCGAGATGATTGACATGGGGACTCTTAATTGTTTTCTTGGGCTAAAAGTACAGCAAACCAAAGAAGGTATCTTCATTTCTCAGCAAAAGTATGCCACTAATGTACTGACATAATTTAACATGGACAAATGTAAAGTTGCAACTACACCAATGAATACAAATGAGAAGCTGAAAGCTCAAGATGGGACTGAAATGGCAGATTCAAGAAGCTTCAGGAGCTTGGTTGGTAAGCTATTTTTTTTGTCTCATACTCGCCCAGACATAATGTTTGCAATGAGCCTGGTGTCAAGACACATGCAGAATCCTACTAAACATCATTATGGTGCAGCCATGAGAATACTCAGATACATCTCAGGAACAAAGGACTATGGCATCTAGTACTTGAAAGATGCAAATTTAATTCTAGAATGATATACTGATAGTGACTGGGCTGGAAGTCAAGAAGATAGAAGGAGCACTAATGGAAATTGTTTCAGTCTGGGGTTTGGACCCATATCTTGGCTATCCAAGAAACAAAGCACAGTTGCTTTATCTTCAACAGAGGCAGAATATGTTGCTACCAATGCTGCTGTTTGTCAAATTGTTTGGCTCAGGAGATTGTTACAAGATCACTACAAGAAAACAAGGCATTTGAGACAGTAAAAAATGTAGGGAAACCGTAGGAAATGGTTATTTCCTACGATTAAAATCGTCGGACAAAAACGTAGGAAAAAGTAGTGTCGGAAATAAAAACCGTCGGATAAACGTAAAAGGATCCTACGCTTTTATGACTCCAGTATATCCGACGGTTTTGAGATGCTTTTTGTCCTACGCTTTTATGACGGATGTGGTCCCCATTATTTAAGACGGTTTTGAGATGCCCCTTTATCCTACGCTTT
>KK902490.1:8126-47622 GCA_000696445.1 Aquilaria agallochum
GGAGGCTAGGGCAAGGAGACCTGCGAATTTCTCACTTAAAAGTTGTATTTATAGTGAGACTCAACTTCCAGGCCTAATGGGTTTCAAAGCCCTAATCCAATTAGGATTTAATTTCGGGCTTAATAATGGCTCAACTCCTTGGCCCATTATTAATACGAAATTAAAGTGAAACCATAACCCAAATAATTAGCCCATGCACTCTAATGATCCAAATAGCTCTATGTGTGCGACCCAATAGGCTCTTGCCATGTTGGCAATGATCATAAATCACATTTATGATCATAAGCAATGAGCGGTGTCTAGCAACACATCATTGCTACCCAAGTGACAAGATTGTCGGTGAATCGACTAAACCTTTATGATCATCACCGATATATGCCATTGTCCCTTTGTCCAAGATATCAAGACTAAGCACGAGACATGGAATGTGTCACTCTCGTATAGCCCAATCTTTGGTTTCTTGATTACCGAGTAGACCAACTTAAACTGACGACATTGATATCATATATCAACTCATCGAAGCATGGCCATGCATTTTCTAAGTCTCACTCTATCAAGGGGCCCAAAGATATCACTCCCGTTACATAGGAGGGACAAATCCCATCTTGATCATACAAATCCCTCCGCATGATATGTGACATACCCAATGACCTCCTTCAAGTTCACTCAGTTACGAGCAACAAAGGAAAGTATCAAAGTATGTGACTCACATGTAGGGAACCTTGTTGATCTTAGGTCGAAGGACTACATATACCATGATCACTATGAGAATCACTTATGACACTCATATAACGATCCATGAAGTGTTCTCATGGTGGGTCGGTCCAGTACACAAGTTCTCCAACTTGTACTCATATGTAGACTACATATCTTATATTGGTCTCCACATATGCTAGTCATTATGTATTATTGCAACCCGCTCCACAATAATACTAGACTTGGGACGTTTAAGAATATCATTATTCAAGGGTTACAATTATGTTTATTACGTTACGCAGAAACAAAACAACAAACAAAATTGCTGGATTAATGCCTCAATAAAATATCATGACTCAATGTGCAAAAATACAATCATCTCATGATTGGCTTTTCGGGCACAACACTAACACTCAGTCCATAAAAATAACTTCGTCAAAGCCGAAGTCCAGCGTTTATTGGACGCAGATGTGATCAGGGAGGTCAAGTACCCCGAATGGTTGAGCAACGTGGTTATTGCCACAAAAGAAGGGAGCAGTAAGCTCCGAATGTGCATCGACCTCAGAAACTTGAATGATGCTTGCCCAAAAGATTCATACCCTCTCCTACCAATAGACCAGTTGGCAGACTCAACTGCTGAATACGGGCTCCTAAGTTTCCTAGACGCCTTCAGTGGGTATCATCAAATAAGGATGAACCCCGAAGATAAGGAGAAAACCGCCTTCATCACCGAGGGTGGAACATACTGTTACATCAGGATGCCCTTCGGGCTAAAAAATGCAAGGGCCACTTATCAGAGGTTGATGAGCAAGGTCTTCAATAACCAAATAGGGAGAAACATGGAAGTTTACGTCGATGACATGATAGTCAAGAGCAAGCTGCCTTGTGACCACGTCGCAGATCTGAAGGAGACTTTCCACCAGCTCAGAACCTTCAGAATTCGCCTTAATCCCAAAAAATGCACCTTCGGCGTAACCTCGGGAAAGTTTATTGGGTACATGGTATTAAAAAGAGCCATTGATGCTAGCCCAGAAAAAGTTAAGGCTCTGCTTGAATTTTGAACTCCCGTCACAGTAAAAGATGTGCAGAGACTCACCGGAAGGATAACCTCTCTTAGCAGGTTTATTTCCAGGTATGGGGACCGGTGTCGAGCATTCTTCAAAGTCCTCACTAAGGCAGCAAAAAAAGAGGGCGACCTCGGATGTGATGATCATCCTTGGAATGAGGACTGTCAAAAGGCTTGGGAAGAACTCAAAGTCTACTTGGCCCGTTATCCTACTCTTCGACAACCTCGTGAAGGAGAACCCCTCGTACTGTACCTCGCTGTTACAGAAAAGGCAGTAAGCTCGGTCCTTATGAAAGAGGAAGGGCAGAAGCAATGGCCGGTTTATTATGTAAGTAAGTCCCTGCGTGGCACCGAAGTCAGGTGTCCCCTGTTACAAAAAGCTATATACGCCCTGGTGCTAGTAGGAAGAAGACTACGGCCATATTTCCAAGCTTACCCAATCATCATCCGAAGTAGCCTACCTCTGCGGGACGTCATGAGGAAAGTTGATCATTCAGGAAGGCTTTCCAAATGGTGTATAGAGCTTGGCGAGTACGACATTACTTATGAACCTCGGAAAGCCATAAAAGCTCAAGCTCTGGCAGACTTCATTGCTGAAGTACCCATCAGCGAGGCCACCCAGTCAGATCCCAGCGAAGGTGAACCGGAATGGACTTTATTTGTAGATGGAGCCTCGAGGTCTGAACACTAAGGAGCTGGGGTAATTATCAGAGGCCCCGAAGGTCTAGAAGTAATGAAGGCCATCAAGTTCGGCTTTAATGTCACCAACAATATGGCTGAATGCGAAGCTCTCATAGCAGGGTTACGCCTAGCTAGAAAAATTGATGTAAGAAATTTGAAAGCACACGGCGACTCCCAGCTGGTAGTTCGGCAAATAGCAGGGGACTATGGGGCGAAGGACCCGACCTTGGCAAAATACCATGAACTGGTAGCAAAGCTTATCCGAGAGTTTGACACCGTACGAATCGAAAGTATGCCTTGTCGAGATAATGGCAAGGCAGATTGCTTGGCAAAGTAAAAAACATGCACCGAGGTGCTAAACCACCCGAGCATCGCCGTGCTGAGCATAGTAACTTCAGTAAAAGGCTGGAAAGATCCAATAAAAAGATATCTCACAACCAGTGAGCTCCCCGAAGACCCCAACGAAGCGGCAAAAGTGCGAAGGCATTTTGGTCGTTTTTTCCTAATTGGAGAAAAATTATATCGGCAGGGATATGCAAATCCACTGCAAAGGTGTGTTGGCGAAGATGATACTAAAATGATCCTCGAAGAAGTTCACGAAGGCGCTTGTGGTTCGCACATTGGAACCAACGCCCTGCAACAGTGATACTTCGCCAATGATACTTTTGGCCTACCCTAAGAAAGGACGCTAAGCAGTTCGTCCAGAAATGTTGTAATTGCCAAAGACACACGAGTATCCGAAGGACACCCTTGGAATTGGTAACTTCAGCTGACTATCCCTGGCCCTTCGCAGTTTGGGGCAAAGACCTCATTGGGCCACTCCTGACAGCGCCTGGAGGCGTGAAGTTTTACGTAGTCGCAGTGGACTATTTCTCTAAATGGGTCAAGGTAGAACCCTTGGTGACTATCTCGGCAAAAGATGTGCAGAGGTTCGTATGGAAGAACATTGTATGCAGATTTGGCATACTGAGGGTGCTAGTAGCCGATAATGGATCCCAGTTTACGGACAAAGGGTTCCAAGAATTTATCAACAACCTTGGAATAAAAATGCACTTCGCTCCAGTAGCTCACCCCCAAAGCAATGGGCAAGTAGAAGTATCTAACAGGACCATAAAAGATGGTCTGAAAAAAAGGTTGGCAGAAGCAAAAGGGAAATGGCCAGGAGAGCTCCCAAGTGTGTTATGCAGCTACCGAACAACACCCCGAAGAGCCATAGGGGAAACATACTTTTCGCTTGTTTTTGGCACAGGGGCTATCATCCTAATTGAGGTAGTACAACCATCAGTGCGAGTACAAGTGTTTGATGAAAGGGGAAATGACCTCGGCCTGAGAACCAAGCTTGACCTCGGCGGCGAACACAGAAAAATAGCCGAGTTAAGAAGAAAAGCTTTTCAGCAAAGAACGGCCGCTGCTATAAACTTATACGCCAGGCCTAAGGGAATAAAGAAAGGAGACCTCGTTCTCCGAAAGGCTGAATTTAGACCCCGAAGGCCATCCCACGGGGTACTTTGCGCAAATTGGGAAGGTCCTTATATGGTACTTGCCAAAATGCAAAAAAGGATTTTACAAGCTTGGTGATGCCAAAGGTGTAGAATTAAAAAATACATGGCATTCGGATGCCTTGTAAAAATTCTATGCTTAGGATTTTGGTGGGAAAATTGTAAAAGTTAGAAAAATTTCTAAGTACAAAAGTTTCTTAGAAAAATTTTTCTAAAGTACAAAAAGCTTCTTTTCACCAGAGCGGTCATCGTCGAGCACAGAGAATTTATTTACAAAGGTTATCAACTTTCTCTGAAGTTGGAAATTTACTATTTCGCGAGGGTGATTCCAAGGCTAATTGGCGTGATAAGCGTAAATATGATTCTCCGAAGTCTCTTGAGCGAACGTGTTCGGGACAATGGGAAATGAAAAATCTTGCGCAAAAGACTTAGCTAAAAAATTTTTACAAAAAAAAAAATAGAGAGAGAGAAGGAGTCTTTATTAACAAAGATGGATCTAATTGCAAAGAAGGAAGCTCGCCAAAAGAAGAAGTACAAAAAAGGAGAAAAAGAAGGCAAAGGACCCTAAGATAAACTAAGGAATCTCGGCATCTCGGGAGCCACCCGCTCCTGCGTCCTTGTCCACCGCCTTCGGCACCGAAAGAAGAAAGGGCAAGTTGAGGTGCTCGATTTTGGACCAAGACCACCGAGGCCCCTCGGGGATGTTTAGGGCCGCCAAAAAGGAGAGGTCCAGTTCTGGGAACCTCTGTAGAACTTGATGCCGAGCAAGGCAAAAGCCATCCTGAAAACCGACCTTGGTCGCTTGGACGGCCTTCTCCTTCTTGACCGCTAAATCGTCAAGTTCCTTCTCCAGAACAGCGATCTCCTTCTTCAGTGCCTTTGTCTTCTTCTTTTTCGGCTCCTTCTTCAAAGACTCGACCTCGGCCTGGAGCGCGGCCTTCTCAGCAAGCACCTTCGCCAGGAGAGCCTCAGACTCTGACTTCTCCTTTTGATATGCTTCATTTGCCGAAGTCAGCTCCGCCACCCTGGAGCCAAGGTTAGAAATCTTTTGGGAGGAGTCCTTCAAGAGCTCCTCTTTTTCCCTCAATAACTCCTCCCGAACGGCAGCGACCTCCATTTTTGCAGCTTGAGCCATCTTCGCGTTCTTGGCGACCAAGTCGGAGGACATGACCTTGGATTTCTCCACACAGTCTAAGGCCCAGGCTCGGAACGCCGCTTGCTTCGCTGCCCGAACCCTGAGGAAGCCGGTGTACCCCAACAGCTGCAAAGAAGTAAGAACAAAGTCAGTAAAGCAAAAAATGAGCCAAACATTTAGAAAAAATCAAAAAGAAGAGACAAAGGCGTGAAGTATACCTGGGCAGCATGCTCGGAAACTTTTACAGCAAGGGACTCTTCGTCCGGGCACGCCTCGGAATATCGGAACTTCCTCCGGAGCCACAGGATCCCCTTTGAAATTTGGTTGGCCATTTGCTGGCAGTCGCCGGAGTACAAGTTCATGTCCTCCATAAACGACCAGAAAGGCTCCCTCGGGATCTTCCCCTTCGGGATATGGGAATCCCAAAGGGCCCGTTTTCGGGCATGCTCGACCACCCATGCCGAAGATGGTACCTCCTCTGCACGGCAAGACAAGAAGCTTGTTAAGGCAAGCAATCCTCAAAGTTCAAAAAATAAAGACACTACAGCTTGTCTAAAAAATGAACCTAGCGGCACTTCGGCAACTTCATCATCGGAGTCCCGGACTCCCTCGACAGAGATTTCCTTGCCTTTGCTCTTGCGGCACTCTTCGGCAGAAGGGACTTCCACCAAGGCGTCCAGAAGAGCTGCAGAGGAAGTGGGACTCCGAGAAGGGGCGTTAGCGGCGACCTTGGTCAGTGGGGCAATAACGATGTTAGGCTCTTCACGCGCCTCCTCGGGAATTTCTGGGTGAGGAGGAAGGGCGTCTTTCTTCGCCCGTTTTACCGAGGATGGCCCGGCCCCAGACAATTTTCGCCTTTAGGAGACGGCCTTCTTTGTTTGCTCCCCCTTCTCGGCTTGACCGAGGAAGAGTGCCTTGTAGAAAGTAGCGGACTCGTCGCCCATCTCTAAAACAGGAAGAAAACATCAGTGTGAGTCCAAGATGTACCTATAGCAAAAAGATTCTGAGATAACTTACGCTCACAAAAGGCCTCGTAAGTAACCTCCTTCCGAAGGAGTCTCACCAGCCAGGAGNGCTCCTTCACTACCCCTAGTTCCCGAAGGACCTCCTCGGTCATCAGTTTCCACATGATGGGGAAGGGGTAGAGGGAGCGTGAAAGGACCTCGGAATCCCAGTCGGAGACCGCTCGAATCCATTTGTCAAAGTCAGCAAATCTGGCCGCCAACTTAGGAGTCAGCAGCCTCTTCGGGTCTACAACATCCGTCTCCAGCTTTCCCCGAGCCCACTTGGTCGGAACGTATGACTAGGCCTCCTCCATCTTCAGAAAGAAGAATTTTCCTTGCCATCATCGCCAGCTATCTTTAGTGGCAAAGGTGAACATATACTTTTTGCTCCCTGACCCCCGAGGCAGCATGAAGTAAATGCCACCATTCGGGACCGCGTAAAGCTTATAGTACTGCATAAAAAGAATGAAATGAGGTTCTATTTTGAAAACGCCGCACATGCAAAGGAAGGCGGCGTTGAAGTAGCAGTACGAGTTCGGGGGAAGTTGATTTACGGCAATGCCATGAAATTGGAAAAAAGTAGCAAATCACCTTCGAGGGAAGAAACTGAAGTCCGGCCTTCAGTTGGGCACGAAAAACGGTAACCTCATCTCAGTGGTTCATAAAACTGACCTCTTGAGAGCCAGGAAGTCTGGTGGTGACGTAAGAAAGAATAAAGAACTTTTTGGTCCATCTTTCCAATTTTTCTGAAGTCATGCAACAAGTATGATTGAGAAGAGGAAGCCAGCTTTCTGGGATGGGGGAAACAGTCATAAGAGGAGTTGGCGAAGACATTTTCGAAGAAAAAAGGACTTCAGGGGATGAAAAACCGACTCCGGGAAAGCTTTCAGAAAAGCAAAAGAGCACAGAAAATCAAAGAATTTTGAAAGTCAAAACCCACCAAACGTTTTGCCAAAGTCTAGGTTTGGAGTCGCCGTCATAAAAGGTGGCCGGAAATCGCCTAAGAAAAAGCACCGCCGCAAAAAACAAAAAAACAGTTGTGAGCAGGGGAAGAGCAAAAGCAGAACAAAAGGAGCTNATAACTGCTCTCTGCGCATAAAAAGGCGCACCTGCCGTAACTGATGCAGTCCCCTCCAATGACAAGCGTGCCACGTGTCAGCCGTCGCGCCAAAAAAGGGACACTCCTTCTAACACCCATAAACCCTGGGCGCGCCGCTCCAGACTGACACGCCTGTTTACAGGACGCGACGTTGCGCAAAACTGCAAAAGGAAAGAAATAGGTTACCTCGAAGACACCAAAAGACAGGCTATGGTCGAACAGCCTATGTCTTCGGACAAAAGGTGCATCTTCGACACAGGTATTACACCCAAGGCCCCGAAGGTCGCCCACAGAAAGCCTACAAGCCAAAGTTTCCACTTCAGCTTTCCGAATGGGGGCCTGTGATAGCCGAAAGGCTATCGCCTCTCTCAGTACATACTTCCTGCCAATAGTGTGGTCGGGAAGCCTGGCGTCATCCGAAAGAGGCGCTATCATTGACCTCGGAAGGAGCGAAGTCAAACACCTCGAACTCGGGACTTCGGCTAGTACGTCAGGAATTTTAAGGATGTTACCGGCTCCCTCGGAGGACCAAATGGATCACCTTCGGAGATGAAGAACCAGCTATTTCAAGCAGGATAAAATCTCCCCAAAGGCGGAACCCCCAAACCAGGGAACTCCCCGAACTACGGGCATAATTCCCGAAGAGGGGCGTCCTTACCAAAGGACAGCCTCGCCCAGAGGACCTCGGGAGTACGGCATGAGCATTTAAGGAGTCTCTGACATGTCGCCCACACGCGCTGCACGCTGCCTCAAAGAGCGGTTTAATGCGCCGATGCCATCCAAGTCTTGTCACGACCTATCTCGGTCCCAGACCCGAAGAGCCTACAAACGGCTACCTGTCCCCTACACCCAGAAGTACAGATCACATCCGACCGAACATGTGTCACGATCTGAACGGACTGGGCACTCCTATAAATACTAGAAAACAGGCTCTGGCAAAGCATCCGACCCCCTCTCCCTGAGAAAACACGCACAGGCAAGGCCACCTAGCTTCTTAGTGCTCTTCCTCTATCTTCCCTCAGAACACTGACTTGGGCGTCGGAGGCTCCTCCCCGGAAAAACACTCCGGGGACCTCCTAACCCCTTTCTTTTCTGAGCATTTCAGGCACACTCCTCTGGGAAAACTTTGCTCCAGACGTCCTTCCTCTCAGGAAGTTCCTCCCGAAGTCATAATGTCACCTGATGAAGATGCTGCTGGGCATCAGAAAGTTATATCGAGTGACTATTACAGGCTAGCATGGGTACTGCCTACCAGAGGATCCAAAAGGATTGAACCCATCTGAACACAGTACAAGTCGAACATTTTTTAGGTTCTACTGCAAACTAAGGGTATGTCCTGTCAAAATGCCTCCATGCCTCAGTATCGGAAGGATGTTTGAGTACATTTGCAAAAGTGGCATGTAACTTATGCCATCGCATGTGCTCTGCTGTAACAAGTGAGGCATATAGTAGTTGAAGTCTAGGTATTAGTGGGAGGCAATGCATGGTCTTCAATGCTCGATCTTTACTGACGTTGCCATTTCTTGGTGTATAACGTGGAGCATGATAGAATTTGCAACTACTTGCTTCTTGGTCACCTTTCCAATACAACATGCAATCATTCACACAAACATCAATTTTGATATGTGATAAACGCAGACGGGAAACCAACATTTTCGTCTTGTACCATGTTGTCGGCATATTGCTGTCTTTCGGCTGAGTTTCCCTCATCAACTTCGCGATGCCATCATAACATCCCACAGGCATATTGTATTCCGATTTCAGATTTAACAAATGAACTGCAGTTGAGAGTTCAGAATGTTTTTCACAGCCATCCCACAATGGTCTTGATGCTGAAGAAAGGACGTCATAGAAACATCGGGCTTCAGCATTCAGCTCCTCATCGACCTCATCATGGATGGAAGGGTGATTAGGACCTACAGCATCAAACACCATTCTTTCAAACTGGTTAACCGAAGAACAATTATCTTCGTCATGCTTATGAAACTGGTGTGGTTGAGGCAGACCCATTAAATTAACCGATTCACCATGAGATGTCAAATTCCAATACATCAGCATGAACCCGCACTTATACAGATGCACCCTAACTTCGTTACAAGATCTAAACTTAAGGTTCTTACATTTCCAGCATGGGCACCTAATTTGGTCCTCACTCATGAACTGGACATGAGTGTAGGCAAAGCTTATGAACTATTCCACTCCTTTAGTTCACTCCTCTGAAAAACCGCCTTTATCTCGATTGTACCATTTACTGTACATCCAATTCCGCGCGCTTTCCATTCTCTTGAAGGCCAAGTACACGAGCATAACAATATCAAAGTTGATCCCTTATTATTTCTGATCAAGTCAAACTATATGGATTAGACCCTTCAACAACAACTATAAAATAACTGTATAACTACACAAATCTAATATTTATCACTCAACAATTCACAACAGAGATGGTCCATACACGTATATACCTAATAGTAAGCTTGGACTTAAGTGAATGTAATCATCAATTAGTATTTGTATTAAAGGGTACAAGCATGTCCTGGGATCATCTATGTTGGTTTACTCCTATCCTATGTTGCAGTAGATTATACATACATCACATAAATTGTTCATCCTAGCAAACGTGTATAAGAAAGAAAAATGGAAATGAATAACTCTTAGTATTGTATTTTCCTCTATGGGCAAAGGATGATGAGGTGAAGAAGAATAAAACATACAACAATAACTATCTAATAATAATAATAATAATAATAATAATAATAATAATACTAATAAGCAAAATAATGAGGCCTATGCCAGCACCTAACATGTTCTTTCCTACAATTCACATGCTTCGGATAGACAAGATGATTAGAGTTGTTTGTGTTAGGAAGATTTACTATCTGTGATGCCCATGTGTCACATTATTTTTAAGGTCCTAGTATTGTGCATTGTTCATCAGGTCAGATCGAGAAAGTGAGATTTCTCGGAAGAATTGATCACTTCATATGCAACACAAGACCAATTTCCAGCAAGATATACTAGAAAAAAACATTTTCCATATATATATATATATATATATATCACCTATTTTTATGGCCCAACCTCTATATCCCCTGTTCGCGAATAGCAAAGGTTTGGACTTATGGTGCAATTTACACCTTTGTCACCCGAGGAGCTACAGTTGGTGCAACGTCCTGTTTGGCCTCCGTAACTCCTTCCTTTTTTCATCTCAGTTGTTATTTTGCTTATTTTGTTAATCTTTCCTGTGTTCCACTTTTTTTTTTCATGGTTTCTGTTTTTTTTTCAATATATGGTCTATTTGTTCTTTTGTCTACTTCTGTGGTTCCTTTATATATTTTAGTGTTCTTTTCTATACCATTTTTTTTTTCATGTATTTTAGTTATTTTTTATGCTCTTATATTGTTCTTTTATGTGTTTTGACTATTCGTTTGTATACTTTCTTTGTTTTTATATGTATTTTTGCTTTTTTTTTTAAGTTTATTTTTTATATTCTTTCATATTCTTTTTTGTTAGCATATTGTTCTTTCATGTATTCTAATTATTCTGTCATGTAATTTAGTTGTTCTTTCGTGCATTTTAGTTGTTCTTCTGTATATTTCCTTCATGCATTTTAATTGTTTTTTATGTTTTTTGTTGTTCTTTCATGTATTGTACTTGTCATAAAAACAGGTGATATACATATACCACCTGTTCTCAGATATATAAGTACTAACAGTCTGTCCGTTCCACCCAAAACCAAATTGTATCACAGTTCAACTAATTTGCTTGAACTCTGCAATTAGCTATAATGCATATCATTTCAATTTAAATTTCAAATTTTTCTTATACAACAGATTCTATATAAATACATACTATAAAGTAGTTGGATATATACAATAAAATATAAAAAAAATTGTATAAACAAGAGAACGCACTTATGAAATATTGCAATATATCAAACCATGTCCTTCCTCCATAAGTAAGGCTAAAAGTTTGATTCACTTCTTCCTGCCATACCCTACAGTTGTACGACATATTATTCGCTATAATCAAGAGGTAGGGATCCAAAATACAACATACAAGGGCTAAATTGGTACCATAAACAATTTACTGAGAAATTCCAACACAGCTGCTAAAGTCAGCATTTATTTTTTTCGTATAGGAGAAACAAAATATTAAGTAGAAAAGGTGGCTTTGCGCATGCCAGTTTCCATATGATACTATGTCTTGCTTTCTTCTTTTAACTTAAACTAGAAAACAGGTAAATTCTCATGACTAAATGTAAATCAAGGTTAAAAAAGCAAACACAGTAGCAACCATTTAGAGTAGATATCAATATTACATGTGAGTATGAACTTCCTTTCTTGAAAATATATAGCCCTTTCAAGACCACTAAAGAGAATGACTAATAAATTAGCTATAAAAAAAAATAGCCCAATAAAGTTTCCTACTGCTACATGGGATTTCCTAATAACACCTTAGAAAGGACACAAGTCTTTCCTTACACTTGGAAGCTTTGAAGTGTGTTTCCCTCCAAACAGAACACACATGAAAAGTATAAACAATTTGGTTTCATTTTGCAAATTTACACAGTAGAGTTTATATCTTTTGCAAGGCAGTTTGAATATTAGATCCAAAAATAGGGAATTTTTTTGTATTCTTTCCAAAAATAGCAATACTTCTATCCGACAACAACACATTAGTGCTAAATCACCATACCTACTTATGTTTTAATTTTCCCCTTGAGGCTAAGTCACACAGGTGGAGTTGGTGGAAGAAGCATCTAATTTACAGTTTCTAAATATTAAATAGCATTTATAAGATTAAGACATCTTAATCTTTTAGAATTTTCAAAGTTACTGCTAATAATATGGATTTATTTAATAGTACAGAATAGGATGACAAAGTACTTCTCTAATAAGAGGACATATTTAAAAAGACCAAAATAACATCATGCTTATTTTTCTTCAAAACAACATATTCTGTTTCATTTACAAAGACATTGGATTTTTTTTTCATTTTTTTAACTTGAGTTTGCTCTACTTCATTCTAAAGAGGTGTCCAAATATTTAATCTATATAGAAAATATAAACTTTCAAATTATCTTTTGCATTTGATAACCTTCCATCCATATTACTAACTTTAGAGATTAAAAAAATCTTAAAATGTTTCTAAAAGTTATGTTATTGCTGAAACAATGGACTGTCTATCATGTCAACATTCTCTCCATCCTAAACAAGAAGAAAATCAAATGCAAAGTACCTATCGTTCATTTAATAAAGCACCAAAGAATATTTTAGTTTCCAATTGAGAACATCAGTTTGCATAACTACAAACTGCAATAAATCTTGTTGTCAATCTCAAATTACCATATGCAATTTAATGATATCAATGATATGATGTACTATAATTTAATATCCTATTTTCTTAACACTAATTTTTCAAAGGTGTTATTATCATAACTTATATTCCGAAACTTCTCTTGTTAATCAACCATATAGCTAATAATCTATCAGTCATATATAGAAAACCAAGGAAATTGATCCAAACCAGATTCAGCAAGTAAATATTCTCTTTGTAACTTATTGCTAGTAAACCACTAGGTTGCTGCAACAACAATTACGGGCCATAATACATTTTTTTTTTAATGAAATCGAGAATTGGCAAATGATTCGCATGTAGGATACTCTTATCGTACAAATGGTAAACTAGCTTCACACAGTTACTTCTACATGGTTGATTATTCAGCATGTGCAGGACTGCAGGAGGCCTTGATGATGCTCTGTTAGTTTCTGAAAGAGTGAAGTGGAAATACTTACAAGAGTTAGCTTCACACAGTTACAAATTTCTTCCCTATGTAAACATCAAATGTTAGACCCAACCAAACATCATTTACAAGTTTCTTAAGGTCAGTCATTAGTAATTTGCAACTTAAAAGGAATGTAAACAATATGTTAGTTTTACTGTGAATTTTTCTTTAACTCCACTTTCCCCTAAGGAATGGGTGGGTGTTTATCTATTTCCTGACACAATATTGATCTTTTTACTGACTTACTATTTAGAAGGTTACCATGGCATAAAATAGAAGCATAGGAGTTTCCATACTCGAAGCTTCATATCCACTTACCTACCTCCTGACAATGATTAAACAAAAAAGGCTCTGATACAGCAGTGAATATATCAAATGGGAACAACCTGTTGCAACAAAACAGGTGGTATAAGTTAATTTCTGTGACTTGATGAACATGTGAAGTCCTATGAAAATAGTATACTAAATTTGGCTTTTGAAATGATCATGAGTTAATAAAAATGTGTTGCAATACATCAACTGAGGACACTAATAGGTGGGAAGACAGCTAACAATTACAGATATCCTAAACTAATAGAACTTGAAAAAAGAATTATAGAAAGACAAGGCAAAGAAAATTACTCATCAGAGATAGGACACTGCTGAACAGAGGGTACAACAACCACTCACAGAGG
The DNA here is from genome assembly GCA_000696445.1 of Aquilaria agallochum. Classification (NCBI taxonomy): domain Eukaryota; kingdom Viridiplantae; phylum Streptophyta; class Magnoliopsida; order Malvales; family Thymelaeaceae; genus Aquilaria; species Aquilaria agallochum. The sequence continues at coordinate 21,766 of KK902490.1, forward strand.
GACGACATAAACAACAACAAAGAAACAAAACATGAACACAGAAATTGGTCCCTATGTAAGATTAGAAACCAGAAATAAAAGAAAGACATGAGAAAAATGACATTAACTGCAGTAAAGAGAACGGTGTAGCAACAGACTAATAGTGGCAAAACTACATGTAACACCCACCAAGACATGAGCACCAACAAATCTTAACAGGAACAGAGGAAGGGAAAAGCCATGGAGTAAAAAAAAAATAAGCAAAAAAAATGGGACAAGCAGAGACCCGTAACCCGCAACAAAACAAGGAAGAAAATTACACAAGCAGACCAAGACAATAGAACCTGAAAATGATCGACATTAATTGAAAGCGTAGTTAACTCTTCAACGAAATGCAGAAGCTATTGCTTAAACATTAATCATATGATAGTATCAAACCTAAAACTAGAAGCAAGATATAAAAGAGAGAATGAACTATAAATAAAAAAAAATATATATTAAACTAACCTTAATCACGACCAGTTAAGTTGAAGCAGGCACTTATTCGCTGAATTAGCTTGATTCTTGAAAGCACAACTAGCGGGCATCAGACACCAAGTTAACCCCAGCTTATTAACAGAACCTGTATCAGTGAAATAAAGGCTGATAAACATAAAAAAGTCCATGCGATGAAGAGAAAATGGGAATTTTGCAGCAGGTGGTGCAAACTTCTCAATCTAGTATTGAAGAGTTGCCGAATCATAGAGGAATTATGCCAAATCGTCACGACTTAGAGACGAATCGGAGATGAATGCAGCGAAATTGCATGTACTTGCTATTCAATTGAGCAGAATCACAGGATTCACAAACCCTAGCCTTCACCATTTGTTCAGTCCAAATGGAGAGGCTAGAGAATAAGACTGAGAGTATACATGCATACTACTGAACGTCAGTGGCAGAGGTAGAACAGAGAAATTAGTCGCCTGTATTGTTTCTTCAAAATCGAGAGGGAAAAGAAGAAGTGTTAGACGTTGAAGACATTAATGCATCCAACAGAACTTGGGACTGGAGAGAACGACATGATGAGAAGGAATTGGTGAGTTAAAAAGGCCAAAATAAAATGACATCGTTTTCCTTTAATGATGGTAAAATGTCGCTTGGCTAATTTAAATCTAATGACTTATCCCTGTCACTAATTCTTAAACATATTAAAAAATATGTTCGCTATAAAATATTTAAAAATGGCCAATCCTTATATGCCAATAAACCAATTCAAATGAATTTATTTTTTCATTTACTAGATTTTTTTAATTACTTAATATATAGTATGAGATTCCTAATTCAATTTAATCAAATTCAAATTTGTAATTATATAACTACAATAACTAAGATATGAAAGCAAAACTGGTTTGGTTGAAATGGAGTTAACACAAACAATAAGTAAACTAAAATGTTAACAAATTAATAAAATATGATAGCGAAGGCTAAACATCGCAAAATTAGTGAAGGTTAAAAGTCGCAAATATTAGCGACACACAACCGTCACTAGGTAGTGACAATGAATGTTCAATAAATAGCGAGGGCAATTAGTTGTAAAAATGTAGTGATACATAGACATCACTAATGTTCAATTAGTGACTAGCAGCCATCGGTACATTTTCAAAAAATTTAGCGACACCTAGTTGACACTAAAAAACTTATTTTCTTTGTCAATTTATTTTTATAATTAATAAAGTACAAAATTCATCATGATAATATATGTCTATAAAAAAATTTACATTATAATTTAATTTATTGTTTAATAATTTTATTTTGTTGTTAACAAATGTTTTTTCCTTATTTATTTTTTTAGAAAGATAACAAATGAAATGNACTAGCGGGCATCAGACACCAAGTTAACCCCAGCTTATTAACAGAACCTGTATCAGTGAAATAAAGGCTGATAAACATAAAAAAGTCCATACGATGAAGAGAAAATGGGAATTTTGCAGCAGGTGGTGCAAACCTCTCAATCCAGCATTGAAGAGTTGTCGAATCATTTCTGGTGGGGATCTCAGGCTGACGGTGAACTTTATTTGGGGATCGGATGAGGTCGGTTTTGTGCAGCAGGACGCCATTGGTCTGTCAGGGGGGCTTCTTACTATCTGGAACCCAAATGTCTTTCAGCTGCTTGGGCATTTTTCTGGTTATGGTTACTTTGGAGTATATGGTAGGTGGAGCGGGTGTTCAGAGCTAGTAATTTTGGTGAATGTTTATGCGCCTCAAGCCCCTGCTCAAAAGCAGGCTCTGTGGGTTGAGTTGAAGTTGGAGATGGGAAAACGGCATGGAATATGGGTTCTCCTGGGGGATTTTAATGCCGTAAGAACTGAAACGAGAGAAGAGGTAGCAGTTTTGATGCAAGAGTGGCTTTAGATTTTAACTCTTTCATAACTCAATCTGAGCTGGTTTATCTTCAGATGGGAGGAAGGAAGTTCACTTGGTATAACCTTAAGGGGACAAAAATGAGCCGGCTAGATAGATTCTTGGTGTCTACTAACTTTGTAGACCAGTGGCCAACAGCTCGGGTTGTCGCTCTAAGGAGATGTCTCTCAGACCATTGCCCTATTATTCTGAAGCTAGATAAGCACGACTATGGTCCAACCCCGTTTCGGTTGTTTGATATTTGGATGGATCATAAGGATTTCCTCGATTTGGTGAACTCCGTTTGGAATGATAATTCTGTTCAGGGGCAGCCGGGTTATGTTTTTAAATTGAAGCTCAAAAATCTTAAAGATGCAATAAAGAGATGGAAATCCTTAGTTTTGGATAATGAAGTTAACAAAGCTGAAGAGCTGAGAGCTGAATTGGAAAGATGGGATCAAGTGGCGGAGCAAAGGGATCTCAAGGATGAGGAATTGGTTTCAAGAGGGGAGACTTTTTCCCGGTTACTCAAGCTACAAAACTTGACAGATGCAGTGATTAAGCAGAAAGCTAGAGTGAAATGGGCAGTGGAGGGCGACGAAAACTCTCGGTTCTTTCATGGTGTCATAAATGGGAGGCTTAGGAAAAATAATCTGAACGGTCTATCTATCAATGGAGTTTGGAAGGAGGACCCCATAGAAGTTAAAAAAGAGGTGTTCAAGTTTTTCCAAAGGAAGTTCAAGGAGGATTATTGGAATAGACCGTCATTCAAAAGTAACAAGTTTCTTAAATTAAACAGTGATATGCAGCAGATGCTGGAGGCCTCATTCTCTGAAGAGGAAGTGAAAGATGCAGTCTGGAGCTGTAAGGGTGGGAAGTCCCCGGGTCCAGATGGGTTCTTGTTTACTTTCCTAAAGCGATTCTGGAGTGTTGTAAAAGGAGATGTGATGAATTGGATTCAGCAATTTGGAAATTCTGGTGTCATTAATAAAGGGTGCAACTCCTCCTTCATCGCTCTGGTTCCAAAAAGAGAAAACCCAACTTCTCTCCCTGACTACCGCCCAATTAGTTTGGTCGGCTGCCTGTATAAAATTGTGGCAAAAGTCCTGGCGAATAGATTGAAAAGGGTTATGCCTAAGTTGATTGGTGAAGTGCAAACAGCTTTTATAAAATGAAGGCAGATTTTGGATGGAGTGTTAATTATCAATGAGGTGCTAAGGTTTGCAAAGAAAAAACGGCGCAAGGTAGCAATGTTAAAAGTAGATTTTGAAAGAGCTTTTGACAGCATCAGCTGGAATTTTCTAGACTTGGTTATGCAGCAAATGGATTTCGGCCTCAAATGGAGGAGGTGGATCCGAGCTTGCTTGGAGTCCTCCATGGTATCAGTACTGGTAAATGGCTCTCCAACAGCAGAATTCAAGATGGAGAAAGGGGTGAGACAAGGAGATCCCTTATCGCCATTCCTCTTTTTGATTGTTGCTGAAGCCCTCAATGTCATGATGTTAGAAGCGGTGGAAAATAATCTTTTCACAGGAGTGAAGGTCGGGGATGGGAATTTGGTGGTTTCTCACCTTCAGTATGCTGATGATGCAATTTTTATTGCAGATTGGAAGAAGGATAATATAGTGAACTTGTTGAGGTTATTAAGGTGCTACGAATTGGCTTCAGGTCTTCGTGTGAATGTATCNTGGAGGGGTTTGGGGTAATATAGTAAAGGCTGGTTTCGAGATAGAAGAAAAAGGGCTTGACTTTATCAACTCTTTTAGGAGAAAAGTAGGAAGGGGGGATGAGGTGAAATTTTGGAAAGATCTCTGGGTAGGGAGTTTCTGTCTCAAAGATAAATTCAATAGGCTGTATAGGGCTGAGGAAAATGGTGAGTGCCTTGTTTTCAACAAAGGCGCATGGGTGGGGACAGAGTGGGTCTGGTATTGGAGTTGGAGGAGGAGGTTAAGGGGGGCTGAAGTAGAGCAACTGACAGAACTCATTTCCTTGTTATCCCATGTTTCCTTGTCAGCAGATGCGAAGGACGATTGGAGTTGGTCCCTTGACCCCGGTGGCTCATTCTCAGTGAGGACACTTTCTTCCTTGTTGGATGTTGCATGCTTGCAGTCGGGGACCTCGCCACTCACTGCTACTACTTGGATCTCGATGGTGCCTCAGAAAGTGAACCTGTGTATCTGGAGAGCGGCCCAAGATCGGCTCCCAACCAAATTAAATTTGGCAACTAAAGGTGTGGAAATTGTGGATGTCAGCTGCCCCTTTTGCAGAGCAGAACAGGAATCAAGTGATCACATCTTCGCTGGGTGTAACCTCTCATCCCGTTTTTGGAGAAAGGTCCGATCATGGTGGCATCTCTGTGGCCCGCCCCCGAGAGATGTCAGGGACGCCTTAAGCATCACAGCAGTTCAGAGTCTCCCCACCCACATTCAGAGGCTGTGGCAAGCGGTATGCTACACTACTTGCTGGATCCTTTGGAAATACAGAAATAATTGCATTTTTCGAGACAGTCAGGTTTTAGAGATGCAGATGTTAGGCGATGTGCAATTTTACTCTTTCTTTTGGATTAGTCATAGGTGCAAAAAATCAATCTTGCCTGGGTGGATTGGCTGCTCAATCCCGCTCTTGCTTCTCTTTGATCAAAGTAGTTTGGTAGGCTAGAGGCGATGCTGGGCTGCTCTTCTTCTTAGAGAGCAGATGTATTTTCTCTTGCTTGCTTCTCGCTAGCTCCTGTACTCTTCTCTTTGCTTAATTTTATTCAGTAGCCGTTCAAAAAAAAAGAGTTGTCGAATCATAGAGGAATTATGCCAAATCGTCACGACTTAAAGACGAATCGGAGATGAATGTAGTGAAATCGCATGTATACTTGTTATTCAATTGAGCAGAATCACAGGATTCACAAACCTTAGCCTTCATCATTTGTTTAGTCCAAATGGAGAGGCTAGAGAATAAGACTGAGAGCATACATGCATACTACTGAACGTCAGTGGCAGAGGTAGAACAGAGAAATTAGTCGCCTGTATTGTTTCTTCAAAATCGAGAGGGAAAAGAAGAAGTGTTAGATGTTGAAGACATGAATGCATCCAACAGAATTTGGGACTGGAGAGAACGACATGAGGAGAAGGAATTGGTGAGTTAAAAAGGCCAAAATAACATGACGTCGTTTTCCTTTAATGATGGTAAAATGTCGCTTGGCTAATTTAAATCTAACGACTTATCCCTGTCACTAATTCTTAAACATATTAAAAAATATGTTCGCTATAAAATATTTAAAAATGGCCAATCCTTATATGCCAATAAACCAATTTAAATGAATTTATTTTTCATTTAGTAGATTTTTTTAATTACTTAATATATAGTATGAGATTCCTAATTCAATTTAATCAAATTCAAATTTGTAATTTTATAACTACAATAACTAAGATATGAAAGCACAACTGGTTTGGTTGAAATGGAGTTAACACAAACAATAAGTAAACTAAAATGTTAACAAATTAATAAAATATGATAGTGAAGGCTAAACATCCCAAAATTAGTGAAGGTTAAAGGTCGCAAATATTAGCGACACACAACTGTCACTAGGTAGTGACAATGAATGTTCAATAAATAGCGAGGGCAATTAGTTGTAAAAATGTAGCGATACATAGACATCGCTAATGTTCAATTAGTGACTGGCAGCCATCGGTACATTTTCAAAAAATTTAGTGACACCTAGTTGACACTAAAAAACTTATTTTCTTTGTCAATTTATTTTTATAATTAATAAAGTACAAAATTCATCATGATAATATCTGTCTATAGAAAAATTTACATTATAATTTAATTTATTGTTTAATAATTTTTTTTTGTTGTTAACAAATGTTTTTTTCTTATTTATTTTTTTAGAAAGATAACAAATGAAATGAAAAAAAAAGAGGGGGGGGGGGAAAGATTGAGTAGTCTTTGACAACTTAATAACGGTCACCCGTCACTAAATTAACGAGGGCAAACACTCGCTAAATTTAGCAACGGCTAAACATCACTAATTTAGCGAAGGCAAGACGTCACTAAAATTAGTGACAGTTTACCTTCGCTATATTAGCCACACTTAACCGTCGCAATAATTAGCGACTAACAACCTTCGCTAAGATTTGTTCCTTAATTTTTTCAAGAATAAGTACAATAATGAATCTTTTCACCACAAAATAAAATTTCTCATTAAATTGTAATTTATACTTTTCTATACATACATATATCCATCGATCAACACATCTCAATCGGAAAAGAAACTGGAATCAATTACAATTAATCAGTCTTAAAAAAACTAAAATGAAAATAAGAATGATAATGAATTTATAATCATTAAAATAACATAAAATGTGTAAAGCTTAACATCACATAAGTAATAAATAGCTTAATTATTTTTTAAGAAAAATAATTGAAAAGATAATCAAAATTTTCAATCATAAAATAAAATTTAATTATAAATTATAATATAAATTCTTTTAATAGACACATAGATCCTTTAATTGTTAGTATATGAGACTTAGTGATAGTTAACCATCACTAAATTAGTAAGGCCAAACCGTTACTAAATTTAGTAACGGTTGGCCGTCACTAAGTTAGCGACGGTTATTTGTTGCTAAACTTAGTGACATTTCAACTTCACTAATTAAATTTTAACCACAAATAGATGTCGCTAATTTTTTAATGATGATTTACCATCTCAAATTAGTGACGGTTTTTAATCGTAAAATAAAATTTAATTATAAAATTATAATATATATTTTTTTAATAGACACATAGATTCTTTAATTGGCAGTAGATGAGACTTAGCGATGGTTAACTGTCGCTAAGTTAGCGAGGCCAAACCGTCACTAAATTTAGTAACAGTTAGCCGTTAGTAAGTTAGCGACCGATATTTGTCGCTAAACTTAGTGACATTTTAACGTCACTAATTTAACAACAGTAACCCGTCACTAAATTTTAGCAACAAATAGACGTTACTAATTTTTCACCGGAGCTTTAGCGACAATTTGCTATCTCAAATTAGCGACAGTTTTTGGACGTCGCTAATTTTATGGTTGCTAAATGACCTTTTTCTAGTAGTGTCTAAAGAAGAGGATTTGGGTGAAGGAGTGGGAGAGGACAAGGACTTGGGGAGGCTGAAGGGGAATTGTTTTTCTATTTTTCCTAGGAAGTTAGAGTGGATGAGAGAAAGAGAGAAAGTATTAAATTTAAAGGCTTGAGCGTAATTTGAGTGGGAAGAAGAAAATTTAAGGACCAAAATTGGCATTTTTCTCCATATTCTATTAACTTTAACTATATGGAAGGACCACGATTTGGACAAAAATAGGGAGATTAAAAATTATAAGTGGATAAAATGAAAGTTATAGACCCGTTTAGGACAATGCAAAACTATTAGAGACCATAAATGAATTTTACCTATTTTTGTCTTTCTTTGAGGTAGGAAGAACTTACCTTTTTTTGTTCTAATATATGTTCTAAAGAATAAGGGGTTTATTAAAAAATTAAAGGGGTCAAATTAATAAATTATGCATTCCTTATTACTCCCTCTGTCCTAAAACATTTGCAATGTTTCATTTTTCACAAAGACCAAGAAAACACACTGTTCCCCTTTTCTATTCCATAATTGTACCTCTTCCTCGTTTCTCAACATCGCTGAAACACAACTCCGCCACTTCTTGCCTATACGCCAACCTCTTCTAGCAGCATCAATCAATAAATATTTGTTGCCTCGATCTGGCACCTCCTTCTCCGGCAAACTTGGTAGGCTTTCCGGTGGTGGTATATTGTAATTTTCACGATGGCAATCCATTAGAAAACCTCTGGTAAGCTTTTTGATGACATGCCATTAGAATGTTTCCAATAGGCCACCACCAGAATTTCTCTTATTTCACTTATCTGCTTCTGTTCCTTCCTCCGTCACTCAAACTCTCCATGCCTTTCTCTCCCTTTCTCCCTTTCTTTCCTCCCCCACTCTAGAACACTCTCCAAAATGACCAAACTATCCCTCTCACTTACACCCTCTCTATCATTTCTGTTTCCACTAGGAAAAAATTTTCAATGGCTTGTATTCTGTACTTCCAAATTCCAATTACACCGTCCAAAAAACAACTGTCTAAAAAGGTCTAGGGATGTTGGTCGTTAATAGTTTACTGATGGCACGTCATCGAAAAATTGGTCAACCAACTTTGCATGACTAACCATCGGAAAGTTGGCCGCCTATTTTCCGATAACAAATTGCTGAAATAGTGGCCAACCATTTTCGGACAGCTCACCACTAGAACATTTGGCAGCCGTCTTCTAATGGTTCCCAGTTAGGAATTTTTTTTAAAATAATAGTTAATTAAATTAGGTAGAAAGAAAGAACAAGGATATGGGGGAGAAGAAATATAAACAATGTGGCATGAAAGAGATGGAGGAAGAGGAAGAAGAAGAAGAAGAAAAATAAGAGGAAAAAGAAAAAGAAAAGACAGTTATAGAAGGAGGAAAAAGAAGAAAAAGAAAATGAAAATGAATTTATAGAAGTAGAGGAAGAAGTAGAATTAAGAAGAAAAAGAACAAGAAAATGAAGTTGAAGGAAATGAGGAGGAAGAAGAAAAAAAAATGGTTAGAGGTTTGGAGAGAGAAAGGAAATAAATGGCGAGAAAGAGAAAGGAAACAAAGAAAGGAAACAAAATAGAGTTTTTTTTTGTGAAATAAAGATATATGAAGGAGAAGAGAAAGAAAATTTATTGAGAATGGATAGAGTTTTTTGTGAAATAGAGATATATGGGGAGGTAAGTGCAAAATTGAGATTTTGGTGGAGAAATATAGATTTTATAATGGTAGTATAAGGCAATTAACTTTTTTTTTTTTTTTTGCGAGAAGAAGTGGAGGGAAATTTTTCATTTTCTAATGGCACCATCAGAAGCTTTAAAACTCAAATACCTTTTTTACGACAGGAAAATGGGGGGAAGGGGCCGAATCGATGTTCCATTAGAAAATGGCCAACTGAAAGTTTCAAATTAAAATTTCACTTTCTTTTGCTGGAAAATGTTGGAGGAAAATGTGAAAAAAATTTCCCAAGGGGTGCCATAAAAATTTAACTTCTTTTGGGCCTAATTGCAAAACAACAAAGACTGGATTCAATGATAATTAAGTGCAAACTTTTCTCTCCCTTAGTGTGCTCATCGTGTTCTTCTGCACAAGAAATACCGTCAAGAATCTAACTCAAGCTCGATTCTTAATGAGCCTAAACAATCATATGAAAAATAGTTTTACTTACATTAACCCCTTGAAGTTAGACCATAAGTTCATATATCCAACTTAGATTCCAATGCTTTCAAGTAACTGCTCATTAAAAAATTGACCATGATAGATAAGTGTTGGATTTGTTCCATTCATGACTCACATTTATTTGATTTTGATGGTAACAAAACATATTTTTTTTATGTGTTTCAAAGCTTTGCCTAAAGATTTATACATTGGACTTTTATTGATAAAGTTTTGATCTTTCGAAGAAAAATTATTTTATAAGTATATTTGAAGCATTTATGTTGATTCAAGCATTTCTTGTGAAGGAAGAAATCATTTTAGAGAAAAATTCATTGAAGTTTGAAAGTTTGGAAATAAGAAAATCCTAGAGCTATAGTTTCAACATGGTGAAAATGTTTCAACGTGTTGAAACTGGAGCCAGTTTTTGAACCTGAGAGCATTTTACTTCTGGACAAAAAAATCATTTGAGTGAAATTTTTCAACCGGGTGAAACTGGAGGTGATTTTCCAAACCTGAAGAGCATTTTGGTTCTAGAACAGGAAAACACTCGAATGAAAATTTTTCAACCTGGTGAAATGTTGATTCCAGACTTGCGTGTGATTTTTCGATTCAAAAAATCTTTGAAAATTAATTATTAATTCATGCCACATCAGATTTCCATGTGTATAAAGTGCTGACAACTCATTAATTACCAATATAGCCATTGGAGGTCAAACATTAGATTTTGTTATCAGACAGAATTTTCAACTGAGTGAAAATATTTCAACCAGGTGAAACTGGGTGACAAACACGATTTCCTGTCAAAATTGATAACAATGTTCACTAGATATCAAAGGGACTTTTCTGATCATTCCAATGGTTCTTCAACGTCTCTTTGGCCCCCAAATGAGCATAAATACGTGGAGAAACACCTTGGCGATAATTCTTGGCAACTAGAAAAGAGAATCCATCATCAAAGAGCTCAAATTTGATATTTGCCAAGAACTTGTGCTTTTACTTGTTTATCTAGCTTTAAGAGCTTCTATTATTCTTACCACTTTGTAACCTTGTAAACACCATTTTAGTGAGATTGAGTTGGTGAGGTTTTTAGTTAGCCTCTAAGAAAACTAGTGAAGGAAAAAGTGTTGGTGAGGTTTCTAGTTAGCCTTTAGGAAAACTAGTGAGTGATTATGATAGAGAGAACTACCAAAAGAGTGTGTACTTTTGTGATTCATAGTGAAGAAGAAAACTCTCAAGTGGTGAACTTGAGGAGAGAAGTAGGCTCTCAAGAGAAGAGACCGAACCTATATAAATCCTTGTGTGCAAGTTTCTCTCCTTCTCTCTACATACTTAATTTTTAGTTGGTGTTTTATGCAACCTATCTTGGTTGAACTTGTTTTTTTTCAAAAATAATTCAAAGGTTGTTTTCAAAGCAAATTTAGGTGGATTGTGGTAGTCTTTTTCTGGTTAGAATAGGGTTAATTATTGTTCCTTAAATTAACTTTGAGTTTGAAGGTTCAAGAACTCATTTTTTGTTTATTTTGAAAGTCAACCAATCCACCCCTCTTGGTTGCATTTGGGCCAACAATAAGAATAATAATTACAATTTACTTTTCACAAGTTACATCATACTTTCATATAACCCCACTACAAGAAAGATGTACAGATGCCATTGTCCAAATTTGTGGCAAATTTTCATATAACCCCACTACGTCAATATTAAATGCTTTCTGAAAAACTCCCTTATATACCAAACTAATAAAAGCTAGCTCTTGAATATTTGTGTTTCATTTAGTGTTTGGTATATTATGAAAAATCCCCCAGACATATGGCTAAAAATAATGTGTGTTTTCTTCAATGGCGGATTCAAGAATTTTTTTAAAGGGGTCAACAAGCTGCTGTAATTATATGTAGTAACTTAAGTAATGTTTTTGTTACCGAGATTATGGTATTCACTGCTTACAATATTGCAAAATGTTGAAATAATATCCAAGCTATATTGTGGTACTGCAAAATATTTCATGACAAATTGCAAAATGTGAAGTTCTTGATTTTCTTTTCTCTATTTCTCATCATATATCTCACCTTTAATGCAATAATAGTTTGATAGCAAATTTATCATGGTACCACAAACAAATTATTTAATTTTGCCAATATTAATTGAAGATTACGTACTACTTCAATAGTCTAAAATAGTGTGTATTTGCCTGGTCTTTCTAAAATGGCTTCAGTGCAATTTTACAAAATAAGAAATTGTGGAGATAGACCGTATAACGTTTATATAGAATACATAAAAAGATAAAAACCTATTTTTAGCCCCTTATGTAATTTTAGCCACTAACCCCCTTTAACTTTTTCTTGTACCCAACTCACCCTTAAACTTTTCTACATATTTGAAGAGAAATGACAGAGCAAAAAAATAAATAAAGATCTAGTTGTCAAGAAACACGAAAGTTTAGGGACCAAAATGAAGGCTTTTGCTAGTAAAAAAATTATTTGAAGAGAGAAGTGAGTGATCCAGTACTTTTGTTGGGTGAAATTTATTTGTGGTCCCTCATCTTTTATCTTTGACCCAAACGGGTCCTTAGCATTCAATTTGTCATCTAAAAGTCTTAAACCTCCTTATTTTTGCTCCAAGCGTAGTCATTCCGTAAATTTTATAGTTAAAGCTAACAAAATCTCAGTAAAAGTACCAACTGTAGTCCCTAAATTTCATTCATCCCCCTTAAAGCACCCTTAAACCATTAAATTTAACACTTTCTCCCTTTTCTCTCATCTATTCCAACTTCCTAGAAAAAAAAGAAAATCAATTCCGCCTCACTCTCCCAAAGTCCTCGTCCTCGTCCTCTCCTCCTCCCTCCCCCAAATCCTCGTCCTCTCCATCCCTCTTACGAGTCATTTTCTGCAAAATCCAATGAAGTTTTTTTTTCCTTTACCGTACATTAAATGGAACCCATTCATAAATAACTCGTGAAGATTATTATGTAAAATCGTATGTTTTTTGCACCCACGAAGCTTCCCTGTGTTAAATACATCGTTTATGCTTTTCCTTACTTTGTTTTCTTCTCTCGCAAGTTATGTATCAGAGTCCTTCTATGACTCCTAGTCTTACTCCGCTGCATGTTCGCATGTATTTAAAACCCCCTTTGACTGAATACAAAATAAGTTTTGCTGCAATCAGCAGCTTCACATGGTATCAGAGCAGAGCTCAATCCCAAAACCCCTTGATGTGGTCCGGTGGTGCAGAACCAACATCCACACTGTGTGTAGTGATGAAGGCAGCAGGGGGTCCTGGAAAAAGACTAGTGTCCTGGGTGGATTGCCTTAAGTGATGGCCGGCAGCTCCTTAGTCCCGTGGCGGGGAGATAATGGGAAGTTCCCGCGGTGTGACGGGGAGCCCGGAATAGGGGTCGTCCAGGGATACCTAGCTGAAACTCTCAGTAAACAGGGGTTAGGAGGTCCCCGGAGTCTTTTTCCGGGGAGGAGCCTCCGACGCCTAAGTCAGTGCCTGTTTCCAAGGGGAAGTAGCGTAATAAGCACATGAAACGCGTACCTGGTGTGTCCTTCTGTGGGCTGGAGGGCTAAAGGGAGAGTATTCAGGCGGGGAGGGAAGATCCCATTTTTTCCGGCCTCTCTGTCCCCTTTTAATTGGTGGGAGAGCCCCCCTTTTTCTCCGGTGAGAGAGCCCCCTTTTTTCTCTGGTGGGAGAGCCCCCTTTTTATGGCCATGTGTCTGGCGTATTTAAAGGAGGAAACGAGCCTTTAAGATTATGGCACGTGTATGGTTGGATGATGTCTGTACTTCTGGGCGTGGGGTCCCTTGGTCGCCTGCAGGCTCTTCGAGCCATGGGCTGCAGCAATCATTCCCCGATATGACAAGACGGGGGGTATGTCACTTTGTCAGAGCACATGTGAGGGTGCCGTGCAGGGCATACGGTCGAAGTGTCAGAGACTCCTGGATGGTCTTCTGCCGTACCTCCGGGGTCTTATTGGCCGAAGTCCGTTCTTCGTAGTAGGGGTCTTTTCCCGGAGTAGGGCTGGTACCTCGGTGTATCAGCTGTTTCCGAGGTTAGTTCGGTCGCCCTTGCGAGGGAGGTGGTCCGTTGATTTTCCAGGGTGGGTACCGGCGATCTCCCGATGTGATATTCCTCAGGTTTCTGGCTCCCTTCTTTCCCGAAGACCTTAGGTAACTAATGTGGCCATATTTCGGCCATCACCCCTAAATTCCTAAATCTCAAAATCCTAACAGCAGCCGAGTTCTTCCTCTTTCAATCCCCAATGGTGGACGACAGTAGAAGGCACACTTACAGGACTGGATCAAGCTCCATGGCCTTTGCTTTGGATCCCTCATCTCCGTTTTATCTAAACTCGTCGAACAGCCCCGGCGCAACCTTGGTTATCTGTCTCCTTCAATGAGACAATTATCCAACTTGGCATAGGGCCATGAAAAACGCCTTACGCGCAAAGAACAAACTCAGTTTTATCGATGGAACTCTTGAGAAGCCTGGAGAAGATGATCCGATCAAACCCGCCTGGGAGAAAACAACTCAATGGTTATAATATGGCTGTTTAATTCGCTGTCACCAGAACTGCATAGTAGCGTCGCCTATGCGGAAACGGCCCATAAAGTATGGCTGGACCTCCAGGAACACTTCTCGCAAGGCAATGCCCCAAGGATCTATGAGTTGAAGAGAGATATTACCTTGATGTAGCAACAAGATTTGTCAGTTGTCGCATATTACTCCAAACTTAAAGCACTATAGGATGAGTTAGCCACTTACTCAAATGTGCCGCAATGCACCTGTGGTGCCATGAAAGAACTAGTAACTGAAAAAGAAAGTGAAAAACTATTTCACTTCCTTATGGGGTTAAACGACAAATATGGGGTCATTAGATTGCAAATTCTTAATATGGATCCACTGCCAAGCCTTAACAAAGCTTATGCCCTCGTAGCTAAGGAGGAGAAGCAACAGGGAGTCGTTATTTCCCAGAATGATCCAGGAGAGGCAGCTGCCTTTACAGCTAAGCAACCGAAGGGTCGCGTTGCTGGCTCGAACAAGAACATGGACAAAAGCAAGCTGGATTGCTCCCATTGTGGGAAGACAGGGCATCTCTCAGAAGGTTGCTTCAAACTTATTGGTTACCCAGACTGGTGGGAAAACCCAGGGAAGAAGACACAGAACAAAATGACAGGGAAGTCTGGCAGGACCACAGTGAATAAAGCAGGTACAAGTAGTGGTGTCGACTCTCTGAAGAAGGAGGATGGCAATTTAAATATCACACAAGAGTAATTCAACCAGTTCATGACTCTCCTATCTACTCAGAACACAATTGCTAATTTTGTTGGTAAGGTCTCCAAACTTTCCTCAAGATGGATTATTGATTTTGGCGCTTCTGAGCATATGACATCGCAGCCAGCCTTGCTTATAGACAGCCAACCGGCCACATCTCACTCGCCAGTAAAATTACCAAATGGGAGTTGCATGAAAGTGCATTCTTATGGCCAGCTGTCGTTGACTCCTAATTTTAAATTGAATAATGTCCTATCTGTGCCTTCGTTCACTTGTAATCTGTTGTTTGTTAGCCAGATTACAAAGGCGTTGAACTGCTCCGTGACCTTTTTCCCAAATTTCTGTGTAATGCAGGACCTGAAGTCGAAGAAGCTGATTGGCAAGGGTGAAGAGTATGATGGATTATACTTCTTCAACGAATTCAAGGCGCATGCAGCAGTCCTAAAGTCAACTGAAAAGACCACAGTTATCTGGCATAGACGATTTGGCCATTTACCCTTTGAAAAATTGTTGCAAATTCCTCAACTTAGCAGCTTATCTCTTAGAAATTTAAATAAATGTTGTGACTCTTGTCGTCGGGCCAAGCAAACCCAAAAACCTTTTCTGAAAAGCTTGATGATGGCCGAAATGTGGCCATATTAGTTACCTAAGGACTCTGGGAAAGAAGGGAGCCGACATCTGAGGAATACCACCTCGGCAGATCGCCGGTACCTACCTCGGGAAATCAATTGACCGTCTCCCTCGCAAGGATGACCAAACTAACCTCGATAACAGCTGATACACCAAGGTACCAGCTTGACTCCGGGAAAAGACCCCCACTACGAAGATGAACTTCGACCAATGGGACCTCGGAGGTACGGCAGAAGCCATCTAGGAGCCTCTGACACTTCGCCTGTACGCCCTGAACGGCGCCCTCACTGTGCTCTGACAAAGTGACACACCCCCCGTCTTGTCATATCGGGGTATGATTGCTGCAGCCCATGGCTCAAGGAGCCTGCAGGCGACCAAGGGACCCCACACCCAGAAGTACAGACATAATCCAGCCATACAAGTGCCACAATCTTAAAGGCACGTTTCCTCCTTTAAATACGCCAGGCACATGGCCATAGGGGGGGCTGGCCTATGGGAAAAAAAGGGACAGAGAGGCCGGAAAATGGAGGACATTCTCCCCTCTTCGCCTGAATACTCTCCCTCCAGCCCGCAGGAAGACACGCCAGGTACACGTCGCTTGTGCTTATTGCTGGATTTCCCTCTGTAGAAAGGCACTGACTTGGGCGTCGGAGGCTCCTCCCCGGAAAAAGATTCCGAGGACCTCTTAACCCCTGTTTTCTGAGTGTTTCAACCAGGCCTCCCTAGAGGATCTTCATTCCGGGCTCTCTACCACGCTGTAGGAACTTCCCGTCACCCCCTCGCCACGGGACCAAGAAGCTGCCGACTACCACCCGAGGCGATCCACCCAAGACGCCAGTTTTTCTCCAGGACCCCCTGCTGCCTTCATCACTGCACACAATAAAGATGCCGGTCCCGCACCACAGGACAGCATCACTTGGCGCCGTCTATGGGAACTGTTTCCCAAGTTGCCGAAGTTGAAGCTCGGCGTTCTAAGGAAAAGGGACTCCCGAGGTCCCCATCCGCACCAAGGGTTCAGCGGGCGACCGAATAATGGCAGTAGGGATTCCCCCGCCCGGGGATAAATGCCCTCTGACTACTACCATAGGCTTCCTGCCGAATACCCACGCCCTGTCATGGTCGAGAGGGTACAGTAGTCAAGCCGAAGAAGGCCGTAGCTAAGTTCAAACCAAAACCCCTCCACAACACTACCTTGTTGAGGGAAAAAGTCCCGTGTCAAGTCACAGAAGTGTGGGAAGCAAAGGTCAATGAGATGACTTCTCGGCGGGAAGCATGCCCCTTCGGAATACGACCTGTGGGAAAAGTGGGGTCAGGATGGCCCGGACCTCCCCGCCAAAAGAGTTCTGCACCTGAGGAAAAATCGTCATTTCTTCGACAACGAAGTCGAAACCCATTGCCCCGAAAAGACGTCTATGACTTGACTAGCAAGCAGAAGGTATTGACTCTACTGGACATACTATCGTTGTCTGAAGTGACCTGCCTCTACGCGGCGTCACAAAAAAAGGGTAGAGCATTCAGAAAAGACTATCAAAATGGTGCAGCGAGCTCGGAAAGTGCTACATTATGTATGAAGCATAGAAGGGCAGTGAACACCCAGGTACTGGCAGACCACGTTGCCGAAATCCTAAAAGAAGGGAAGGCTGGAACCAGTAAGGGAGACAGAGCGAAGGTAGATCCAGAATGGAAACTCCTTGCCAGTGGAACCCCAAGCGCAGAACGTCAGGACCCTAGGATACCTCCTCGGAGGCCCGAAGGCAAGGAGGCCATTGAAACGAGCAAATTTTCAATTATTGGGCCACCTGAGTATGACAACGCTAGGTATAACGACTTCGCACAAAAGGCTGAAAGATCCTAGCGGGAAAAACCTCGGAATTAAAGGATCCAAAAAATCCTCATAAAGCGTCAGAAAGTGCAAAGAAGTTCTGAACGATATTTTCCTGATCAAGGGAAAACCATGTAGGCAAAGGTATGCAACCCCGATATTAATATATATCGGTAAAAAAGGTGCAGGACAATTCGTCCAGGAAGTGTGAAAATGGCCAAAAATGAGCCAGCACCCGAAGATTGCCTTCTGAATGTATAAACTCGGAGAGATTACACCGGAGTCGCTCCTTACAGCACCCGAAGGTGTGAAATAGAGGACTACTTCACTGAGTAGGGTGGGGCAGAATTCCTAGCAACCATGCTGGGAAGAAGTGCACAAAAAAGTAGCAACCATGCCGGGAAGAAGTGCACAAGAAAGTTCGTTTGGAAGAACATAATATGCTGACAGTAATACTGGCCAATAATGATTTCCAGAGGCAAAGGATGTCAAGAATCTGTCATCAGCATAAGAAAGCACTTCGGCCTACTAGCTCAACTGCCGAGCACCAGACAGGCAAGGTTGCCAAAAGAGCTATAAAAAGGACTACAAAAGAGGCTAGAAGAAGCAAAAGGAAAATGGCCGGGAAAATTTTCTATCGTACCTAAGAGTTACCAAACAACTCTCGAAGGAGCAAAGGGGGGAAATACCCTTCTCATCTATCTCCAGTACGAAGGCCACCATCCATTTGAAGTAGTACAGCCACCTGTTAAAATACAAGTGTTCGACGAAAAAGGAAATGACCTCAGGTTGAGAGAATCGACCGAAAAAGACGTCCCACGAGGTACCTCGGCCACGTGGGAGTAGACAAGGTCCAAAAGGGAGTATGCAAGCTTAGTGGCTCCGAAGGAGGAAAACCGGACCACATCATTCAGATGTCTTAAAAGAATTCTATACTCAAAATTTTAGACAAGAAAGTGTACAAAAGAGAAATTTCTCTAAAGTACAGAAGTAGTCCTCCATGAAAGCACCCGCCGGACAGAGCTGAGGCACACGCCCCCGAAGGTCATGTTTCTCCCAAAGTTCACAATTCTTTAGTTGATCGGGCTACATACCAGGGGGAAGTTTATCAAATATGGCCAATGAAAGAAGGCTAAGATTGGCCTAAGGGAACTTCGTTGACAACAAACAAGTCCCCGGGAGATTGATGGGAGAAACAAACAACAAGGGTTTTCCCAAAGTCCCTTGACCGAATGTGGTCGGGAAAAGCTGGAAAACAATAAAGGTGATGCCCAGCAGCATCTTTTTGGGGTGACATTGAGACTTGCGGAGGGACTTCCTGAGAGGGAGACAGCCTGGAGGCCAGATTGCCCAGGGGAGCGTGCCTGCATCTTCGTGGGGTGACATTGAGACTTGCAGAGGGACTTCTTGAGAAGGAGACCGCCTGGAGGCCAGATTGCCCAAGGGAACGTGCCTGAAAAGCTTAGGAAAAGAGGGTTAGGAGGTCCCCAGGGTATGTTTCCGGGGAGGAGCCTCCGACGCCCAAGTCAGTGGTGCTGAGAGAAAATGGAGGAATAGCACTAAGAGGCTTAGTGGGCTTGCCTGTTTGTATTTTCTCAGAAAGGGGGAGCTGGATTATTTGCCAACCGTTTGCCAGGGCTTGTTTCTTGGTATTTATAGGAATGTCCAGCCCGTTCAGATCATGACACGTGTTCGGTCGGATGTTCTCTGAATTTCTGGGCGAAGGGGACAAGTAGCTGGTGGCAGGCTTCTTGAGCCTTGAACCGAGACAGACCGTGACGTGACCTGGATGGTGTCGACGTGTCAGACCGCCGTTTGAGGCGATCTGTAGCATCTGTGAGTGACATGTCAGAGGCTCCTTAAATGCTCCTGCCATACTCCCGAGGTCGTCCTCTGGTACGGACGATGCCTTTTCGGGAAATACGCCCGCAGTTCGGGGGTTCCCTAATTCAAGGGTTCCGCCTTCGGGGGATCTTCTTCGGCTCGCACTAGCGGGTGTTTCTTCTCCAAAGGCGATTTGTTTAGTACCTCGGGGGGGCTAATAGTATCCTCAAGTCTCCTGACGTCCCGAGCTCGGGATCTCCGGGTTTCCTTCAAGGTGCGTGATTCCACCTTTCCTCGGGTAACGCCAGGTTTCCAAGCCGTTCTCTCGGCAGGGAGTTCGGCCAGATAGAGGCGATAGCCCTTCGGCTATCAAAAGGTTTCCCAAAATCTCTTGACCGAAGATGGTCAGGAAAAGCTGGAAAACAACAAGGGTTTTCCCAAAGTCCCTTGACCGAATGTGGTCGGGAAAAGATGGAAAACAACAAGGGTTTTCCCAAAGTCCCTTGACCGAATGTGGTCGGGAAAAGATGGAAAACAACAAGGATTTTCCCAAACTCCCTTGACCGAATATGGTCGGGAAAAAATGGAAAACAATAAAGGATTCCCAAAATCCCTTGACCAAAGATGGTCAGGAAAAGATGGAAGAAGTTACTCAAAACACTTAGCCAAAATTGTGAGAATTCATTAATCGAAAAATTTTGGTACAGGAAGAAGGTTACAAAGGAAAGAAAAACACAAAGAAAAAGAAGAAGGAAAAAGCCCTAGGATATCTAGAGGGCTCTGGCGTCACGAGAAGCTCCAGCTCCGCTATCTTTGACCGACGGCTTCGAAAATGAAGCAAGTGACAGGTTGAGGAGCTCCACCTTCAACCAAGCCCACCGAGGACCGTCGGGAATATCCATGGCTGCCAAAAAAGAGAGGTCAAGGTCTAGATACTTCTTGTGAAACTGATGACGAGCTAGGCAGAAACCATCCTGAAAAGCAACCTTCGTTGCCTGGATAGCTTTGTCCTTAGCCACGTCCAAGTTATCCCCCTCGTTCTGAAGATCCGAGACCTCATTTTGAAGGCTTGCAACCTCCTTCTCCAGCTCTTTTACCTTCTTCTTGTTCTTTGAGTCCTTCTTTAACATGTCGACCTCGGTTCAAAGGTTGGCATTGTCCTCCTTCACCATGTCAACCTCAACCCGAAGATTGGCATTATCAGCAAGAGCCATTGCCAAAAGAGCAGTCTCTTCCTCCTTCTCCTTTTTAATGGCTTTATTGGCTGAGGTTAAGCTCACAAACTCTGTGCTAAAAACGGCCATCTTGTGGGAGAAATCTTTCATAAGGTCCTCCTGCCCCTCAAAAACTCCTCCCGAATGACAGCCACCTTCTCCTTGGCTATCCGGTTTAGTTCGGTGCTAGCCAACGCCGCGTTAGCACAAAAAAGGCTGATCATCGCCAGCTCACTCTCGGCCCGAGCTCGCGCTGAAGATTGCTCTGCCACCCACACCCGAAGGTATTCACTGTACCCCAAGAGCTGCAAAAGAAAGGACACGTAGCAAATTTTACAAGGAAAGCCAAAATACGAAGATAAGGAAGTGGAAAGAAAAGTAAAGGGACCAGGAGAGTCACCCAGGCAGCGTGCTCAGAAATCTTGGCAACCAGGGTGCCCACGGAGGCACACTCCTCGGCAACCGCCTTAAAAGAAGCTTGGGTGAGCACACCCCTTGCCATCTGGGGAGCCATTTCCCGGCAGTCTTCAGAGAACAGATTCATATCCTCCGTGAAAGACCAGAATGGCTCCCTCCGGATTTTGTCCCTTGGGACGGAAGAATCCCGAAGAGCTCGTCTTCGGGCGTGATCAGCTACCCAGACTGGGGGCACTAAATCCTCTAAAAAAAAAACAAAACAAAAACGTAAGTTAGAAAAAGCTCCCCAGTTCTACGAATTGAAAGTATCAAAGAAAAAGGGGGAGCAAGAGGCAAACCGTGCGAAACCCCAGCAGTATCATCGTCAGAGTCTGGAATCTCTTCCACGACAGCAGGAACGTGTTTCCCTTTCTTCCTTCTGCATCTCTCTAATTCCTCAGCAGTAGGAACGTGTTCCCCTTCATCCCTCCGGCGCTTCTCCAATTCCTCAGCGGTAGAATCACCTGCTAAGGTACTTAAAGGGATCACCAATGCGGCAGGACTTGGAACGGTGGCAACAGTAAGCGCCCCCGCAGGAACCTCGGCAAAAATTTCAGCCCAAGCGGGAGTCTCAGGCGGGAGGGAAGTTGCAATGACATGTTCAATCTCCACTGCATCCGCCGAGGGTGGAGGAAGGATGTCCTTGTTCGTCTTCTTCGTCACCGAAGATGGCCCGCTCCCAGAAGTCTTGCGCCTCTTGGTAGCACCCTTCTTCATTTGTTCTCCCTTCTCGGCCTGGCCAATAAAGAGGGACTTATAGTAGGCAGCAGATTCGTCACTCATTTCTGAAAAAGAGGAAAAAACATCAGTATGAGCCTACAAAGACAAAGGATGCTGAAAATTTTGAAAGAGGAAAACAACTTCGGTACAGAAGAAAACAACTTCGGGACAAAGGAAAACAACTTCAGGACAGAGGAAAATGACTTCGGGAAGCCAAAAACCATAAAACCGAAGGAACTCTGAAGCAGAACTCACCAAAAGCCTTGCCAAAATTTGGATTTCTGGAGGCCGTCGTGAAAAATAGCCAGAAATCACTCCGTCGTAAGAATTGCACTGAAAAATGGATAAAAGACAGAGAAAAAGCTCTAGAGCAAATGAGAGCTAAAAATATAAGTGAGGCAAAAATAAGGTGAAAGGTGTTTATATAGAGTAAGGAGGAGCCACAATTGCCGCGCAAAGGCAAAACGTCGCCATAATTGCCCCTCACACGCGAAAAGACGCTTCTTTCCCAGCCAGCTCTTGCAACGTGCCACCCATCGCGAGAAACCTGGGCGCGCTTTCTGATATTCTGAAAACTCGGGTGCATGACCCAAAACTGACACACCTTTTTCAAGCCGTGACGGTTCACTGGCCAATGGCAGGAAAAATGAAAAAGTGGGAAAAAGTTGGGTGCCTCAAGAACACCAAAAGACAGACAGGTGGCATTCGCACGAACAAGACACTCCCTTTGAGTGGCGAGGACGTCTCCCTTGAAGAACGACATACTCCGGGTCCTGAAAACAGCGCACAAAAGGAAAGTACCAGCCGAAGTTTCCTTTTCAGCTTTCCGAAGAAGGGCATGTGATGCCCGAAATGTGGCCACATTAGTTACCTAAGGACTCCGGGAAAGAAGGGAGCCAGACATCTGAGGAATACCACTTCGGCAGATCGCCGGTACCTACCTCGGGAAATCAATGGACCGTCTCCCTCGCAAGGACGACCGAACTAACCTCGGTAATAGCTGATACACCGAGGAACCAGCTTGACTCCGGGAAAAAACCCCCACTACGAAGACGGACTTCGACCAAGGGGACCTCGGAGGTACGGCAGAAGCCATCTAAGAGCCTTTGACACTTCACCCGTACGCCCTGAACGGCGCCCTCACATGTGCTCTGACAAAGTGACACACCCCCCGTCTTGTCATATCGGGGTATGATTGCTGCAGCCCATGGCTCGAAGAGCCTGTAAGTGACCAAGGGACCCCACACCCAGAAGTACAGACATCATCCAGCCATACACGTGCCACAATCTTAAAGGCATGTTTCCTCCTTTAAATACGCCAGGCACATGGCCATAAAGGGGGGCTGGCCTCTGGGAAAAAAAGGATAGAGAGGCCGGAAAACGGGGGACATTCTCTCCTCTTCGCCTGAATACTCTCCCTCCAGCCCGCAGGAAGACACGCCAGGTACACGTCGCTTGTGCTTATTGCTGCATTTCCCTCTGTAGAAAGGCACTGACTTGGGCATCGGAGGCTCCTCCCCGAAAAAAGATTCCGGGGACCTCCTAACCCCTGTTTTCTGAGTGTTTCAGCCAGGCCTCCCTGGAGGATCTTCGTTCCGGGCTCTCTACCACGCCGTAGGAACTTCCCATCACCCCCTCGCCATGGGACCACGGAGCTGCCGGCTACCACCCGAGGCGATCCACCTAGGATGCCAGTTTTTTTCCAGGACCCCTTACTGCCTTCATAACTGTACACAATAAAGATGCCGGTCCCGCACCACAGGACGGCATCACTTGAGTACCAATAATTCATGCTTTGATTTAATACATAATGATACTTAGGGACCATACAAAACACCTTCATTGTCTGGTGTTCATTATTTTCTGGCCATTGTTGACGATTACAGTCGTGGCACGTGGGTGTATCTAATGAGACACAAATCAAAAGCTGCCATTCACTTTGCCACATACTATGCCATGACTAAAACTTAATTTGACAAAACCATACTTCAAGTAAGAAGCGATAATGGCCAAGAATTCGTTGCTGGTCCACTCATCTCATTCTTTAGACAAAATGGCATCATTCTTCAAACTTCATGTGTCAACACTCCTCAACAAAATGGAGTAGTTGAAAGGAAACATCGTCATTTGCTTGAAGTTGCCCGAGCCCTCCGGTTTCAAGCCAGCCTTCCTATAAACTTCTAGGGTGAGTGTGTTCTTACAGCTACCTACCTCATCAATCACATGCCATCATCAAAGCTTGGAGGAAAAATCCCATATCAGGTGTTGTTTTCTAAAACCCCTTCCCTTGACCACTTACGGGTGTTTGGGTGTTTAGGCTATGTTCATTCAAAAACCCCTGATAAGTTTCAGGCCAGGGCTAAACCTTGTGTGTTTGTTGGGTATCCTGTTGGCCAAAAAGGTTACAAAATGTTTGACCAAGAATCACGTAAAACCTTTATTTCTCATGATGTAACCTTCTATGAGGACTATTTTCCTTCCAAACTACCAATGAGCCTGATAGCCAATCTCAGTTTGTCCCCAACCTTACCCACCATGAAGATGAACCCATAATTGAAACGATGCAACCCACACCACAACGTTTAGAGGCCGAAAACTCACCTGAACCTAATCACAATGAGAGTCCTGAACTTTGACCTGAAACACAACCTCAGCGCAACTGTCAGCTTCCTTCCTACCTTCAAGACTATGTGCATGAGTTGCATGGAGAAAACAGTCCATCACCTCCTTCAACAGTCAGTCAAGCCTCTTCATTGTCAGGTAAGCCTTACGCTTTCGCCTCATATCTGTCGAATACATGTTTTGTCATGGAGCACAAGGTTTTTCTTGTAGCAATATCCTCCAGCGTAGAACCCAAAAATTTTGCTAAAGCAAATGCAGACCCGAAATGGCGTGATGCTATGTGGTAGGAGATACAGGCTCTTGAAAAAAATAATACATGGACTATGGAGAGGCTGCCACCTGGGAAGAAACCTATTGACTGTAAGTGGGTTTATAAAATCAAATACAAGGCAGATGGCACCATTGAGAAGTACAAAGCTCGATTAGTAGCAAAGGGGTTTAGTCAGGTTGAAAGAATTGACTACACCGAGACCTTTGCCCCTGTAATAAAGCTCACCACCGTTAGGTGTGTATTGGCCATTGCTGCAACGAAAAACTAGCACTTGCACCAACTTGATATCCATAATGCCTTTCTTCAAGGTGATCTGAATGAGGATATATACATGGTGTCACCGCCAGGAATGATCAAACAGGAAGGCAACCAAGTATGTAAACTTCAGAAGTCCCTCTATGGCTTAAAACAGGCCCCTCGACAATGGTTCGAAAAGTTTTCAGGTGCACTTGTTCAATACGGTTTTGTTCAATCCAAGGCAGACTATTCTTTGTTCACCCGAAAATATAAAAGGCACTTCACTGCTGTCTTGGTTTATGTTGATGACATGCTTATTGTTGGAAGTGATGCCACTAAGATCAACGAGTTGAAGAACTATTTGCATGATAAATTTCACTTGAAAGACTTGGGAAAGTTGAAATACTTTCTCGGTTTGGAGCTAGCCCGGACTCCTGAAGGGATCTTTCTTTCTCAAAGGAAATATGCTGTCGACTTGTTGAAGGATACAAGGATGATAGGTGCCAAACCAAGTCACCTCCCTCTTCAACAGCATCATCGACTCGGTTCTGTTGAAGGTTCTAGTCTACAAGATCCAGGACAGTTCAGAAGACTTATTGGCAAACTTATTTATCTTACCATTACCCAGCTGGATATCACATATGTGGTGAATCTCCTAAGCCAGTTTATGAAAAAGCCTTGTGAACAACACCATAACGCAGCCATGCAAGTTTGCAGTACTTGAAGCAAGCTCCTGGGCAAGGTCTCTTCTTTCCAGCTAAAGGTTCTTTTATATTGCAAGCCTTCTGTGATGCTGATTGGGCAGCGTGTCCTAAGACACAACGATCAACTACTGGATTCATTGTCAAGCTAGGCAATGCATTAATCTCATGGAAGTCAAAGAAGTAGTCTACCATGTCGCGATCTTCAGCGGAAGATGAATACCGATCAATAGCGGCAGCTACAAGTGAGTTGACTTGGCTTAAAGTGTTGCTTAAAGATTGTTGTGAAAATCAAGAGTTTATCAATTTTACCCTCAAAAACCCGCAACCGAATGGAATCGTTGTATACTTAGGAGTAATTAAAGGTGTCGTCCCAAGAGAGTTAGTGATTTTATCCAGATTTAAAGATCAAAGTTGCTCAAGCTACCTAACTTAATCAACACAAGAAAAATGACTCCAAAGAAGATGAAAAGTAC
>KK902491.1:11091-32757 GCA_000696445.1 Aquilaria agallochum
AGAGAGGCTCATGTGGATACCATAGAGAGCTTGAACACGTCAACTGTTCAGGTTTTGTGATTCGACTCTACAGTTGAGTGAGAGATCTCAACCGAAAATTAGGTATGAAAATTTTCAAACACCCAGTTTACCCAGTTTCACTTGGATCCTGGAGGGTTTCGGTTAAATTCCGCTGCGCTGTTTGGCTCCCGAAACCCAACACACCTAATCATGCACATCCCCTGTTACCCGAAACATCCTTGGCTATCCTGTTAGAAGGAACCTTATCTAGCAAAGGGAGACATAGAAAAGATAAGGAAGCATGACCTCATCAAAGCTTGCCTTGGGCAAGGCACTTGTGGCCAAGGATTACCTTATCAAAAATACCCCTGACACTTTGGCTAGATGGCTCTATCCAAGGAACCATGGACTAACTTTCCCAAGGTCCCCTTAAAGAATAAACAAAAGCCATTACTCTTATACTTTGAACAGTGCCATCTAGATGATGGTCTCATATGTCAAAATATTAGCTGGAAAAAGGCATAGACAAGGAAATTCAAGTACATACAGAAGTGCATTATAGAGGAAGATGTAGAAGAGGCAGCAAAGGAGGTGTACAAAGGAGTGTATGGATCTCACATTGGCTTTGATGGCTTAACTGAATTCTAAAACTTCCACAAGGGTATTTCTAGCCTACACTCAGAGTTAAAGCCTGAAAACTAGTAAAATTTTATGAAGTGTTAAAGGCATTCACCAGTACAATAGGGCTCATCCAAAGTTATGAATTTGACAAATTACCTATGCTCATTCACAATAAAGGGCATAGACTTAGTAAGGCCTTTACTATTAGTCCTATGAAGGGTAAAGTATTGTTTGGTAGCCATTGACTACTTCATGAATAGATCAAGGTAGAGTCCTTGGCTAGCATATTAGCCAAAGACCTTAGAATCAAATTTTGGTTTGCCATATTAGCGCATCCTTAAAATAGTCCAACATGGTGAAGTCTCGAACTGAGCTTTAAATGAGGCAATGAGAAAAAGGATGGGGGAAGCCAAAGAGAAATGGTCTGGAGAGTTGGGAAGTGCCTTGTAAAGTTATGCACAATGTAGAGGATGGCAACCAAAGAAATCCCCTTCCCTTATATGACTAAAGTCTTAATCCTAAAAGTTCAAAAAGACTTCAGAGATGAAGTTTGAAGGGATTTCATCAATTTAGAAATGAAGTCCAAAAGAACTTCAAAATGAAGTACAAAGGTACTTTGAAATGAAGTTTGAAAGGACTTTCAAATGAAGTAATAGAGGACTTAAAACATGAGGTCTAAAGGTACTTTGGAAATAAAGCTTGAAGGTGCTTTGGATGTCTGAAAGGACTTCAGAATGAAGTTTGAAGGAACTTTAGAATGAGACATAAGTAATGAAGTCCAAAGGTCTTACGGCCCTACTAGCAAGAAGCTCAACTAAAGGAGGTAAACTAAGTTAAATCTTAGTTAGAACCTTATTTTACGTTCACATAGTAGGATTAAGTGAATTTTTTAAGGTTTACTCAGTTCTGAGGAGTTTATGACACCAAAAAAGGTTTAGGGGCAAAATGAGAATTTTATATCCCAAAGTGTCAGGCCAAGTCCCAAGAATCAAACATATGTTTTGAAACTCAAACTTTGCTTCAAATCCAAACATTTACCTAGGTATTAAAGGTTTGACCAAGATTTGACTTGGGGTTACTAGTTTGGGAAGAGGGTTTTCTAGCAAAGTTATGAAAATTTAGTGGCTTGTTTGTCTGTTGGTTTAAAACTTGGTAAAGTTAGGTGATGGCTACCATTTTGAATCATTTTCACTCCCAAACTTGAGCTCCCCTTGCCCTCACCATTTCTTCTTGAATTCTTGGCCAAAATCAAGTGTTCTTGGTGGATTTTGAAGGCCTCAAGGGTATACAAGCTCTGGGCAACTTATTTCAAGCTTGTTTGTTATTTTTGAAGGTGTTTTTCACATTTTCCAATAGGTGCCCTATTTTGGGTGTCTGGTAACATGGATTTCATGGAGGTTTCTTGTTTGTTTGATGGTTTAAGGCATGGGTTTTGATTAGTTGGTGTTAATTTGGTGTCATTTGCTTTTGTTTGCTTGGAACTTAGTTCGAACCTCATGCAACTTTGTTCTTGGTAAAAGGTTGCTTAATTCTTGCTTGTGGCTTGAAATTAAGGTAAATGATTTAGAGTTTCAGGCTTAATTCATGCTATTGGAGTGTTGTTTCTTATTGAAATCAAGTAGTTTGGGCAATAGCATTGATTAGGGGGAAACTTTGTTCATGGTGGAATAGGTGATTGAATGATTGGGCATGATGTTTTAATGCATCAAAGTGGTGTTTATGATGGTTCATTGTGGTCTTTGCAACATATTCTATAGGTGTGTGAAGTAGGAAGCCAATCCAAGCATGTTTGATATGCTTGAGAGGCCTCCCAAGGTGTATATGGCAGGAGTTGGAATTTTTAAGGCTCAAAGTGGTTGGCGATATAATGCCAAGGTCAAGGATGCATTGCCAAATCCTTGTGGAACAACTAGGAAGTTGTGTACTGTGGCGATTGGCTAGAAAAATTAACTTTTGCTAGAGGGTCAAAAGGGAGGTTCGTGGGGGTGCTTACGGTACCTAAAGGTCAAGGTGGTACCCTGAGACTTACTTTCAAAGCTCCCCAGGGCCCTAAGAGTTTCTTTGGGTTTTGTGGTTTCTTATACCATAAACAAGGAAACTAGGTTTTGTGGTTTCTTATACCATAAATGAGGAAACTAAGTTTTAAAGGGCCACAATGTAGTACCATTAGCTTGGGTGTGAGGATTAGTATCATCGAGGACCTAGCCATACCTTTGGGCATGAGGTTCTGGTGTGGAAACCTTAGAACACTAGTTAGTCCCTCAAAACCTAGCTAAAGTTGGTCCAACTATAGTGCCCCAGTACAACATAAGGGAGGTTCAACTAGTGAAGAACTTTACTAGTTAGGCTAGTGAACATTGCTTGCTAATAAGTAAGGCTTTGCATTATAATTTAAGGACTAGTGAGAGGATAAGTCCCAAGGGACTGAAATGTATGCGCATAGGTTTAGCCTCACATTGTATGAGCTCACAGTAGAATATATATGATTATATGTGTATTGTCCTTAGTATTTTTTCTTGCAGGTAAAGATCCCTTACTGAGAATTCCTGAATTCTTACTCCCTAGTTTATGTTGTGCAGATTCTAACGTTGTTGAGCCCGATAACCATTAAAGGTTGTCGGGGTAGTCTATTGTTGTAGTTACTTTTTCATAAGAATCTTTGTAGTTCTAGTTTTTATAGTTGCTCATTGGTTAAGTCAAAGTACTAACTATAGTTTTCTTGGCCGTAGTGGCTAATAAAGCACTTGGAGGACTTTTAAGGCCCATCATCAGGATTGTATCTAAGGTGAGAGTTTGATAAAGAGATCTTAGTAGGAAAGCCTTATGTATAGTGCGTACACTAGTTAGCTCCTTTGTTTATGGATAAAGTAGAGGACCCTAAGGTTGCTCTTGGGTGAAGAGCATTAGTCTTCCCTTGTTGAATGCCCTGACATGGTTATTATGTGTAGTTATAATGATACAAATGATGAATTTACATGCTTTGACTCTTTGAAACTTGGTTTTTATGGAGAATTCCTAGGCAGCATGAATGTTTTATAGATTTCCATTTTCTCAAGTCAAAGCAAAAATGCATGCATGCTTGCATTTCTTGGTTAATTAACTAGTAACATAAAGTTTTAATTTTTCACACATAATTAACTAGCTAATTTCAACCACCATGAGAACCATTCCCACAAGGTTCCTGTGTAGGGCCTAGAGGGGCTATGTCAGAAGGTACTTTAGGAAGGCACTTCAAAATGAAGTCTAGAATGACTTTAGAAAGAAGTACGAAGGGACTTCAAGAATAATATTTGAAGGCACTTCAGAAATGAAGTCTGAAAGGACTTTAGAATGAGGTTTGAAGTGGCTTTAGAATGAACCATAGAAGGCTTCAAAATGAGGTCTGAAAGAACTTTAGAATGAGTTTTGAAGGTACTTTAAAAATGAAGTCCAAAGTGACTTTGGAATAAAGTTTGAAGGTACTATGGAAAAGGACCTTGGAATAAAGTTTGAAGATACTTTGGAATGTATTCTCAAGGGACTTAGGAATGATATCCAAAGGGAAATCATTTTGGCTAAACAAATAACCTTGTAAGATCTTAGAGCCAGAATTGTCCCAACCTAAAGTATTGATAGATATCGAACTTGTAAGGGGGCATATGTTGGCCAAAGTCCTAACAAATTCCTAGGTCATTGGGATCAGCCAAGTATCTTATGCCTGTGGAACACCCAGATTAGGGGACCCCGGAAAGATGAGGGACTTTGACAACTAACTTACCTTGACAAGTCCTGGTAAGGACCTTGAAATGACCTATCTTGTCATGGCCCTTCAGATAGTGGAGTTTCAACGGTCAGGTAAGACTTGTTAAATAAGTAAAAATCCCTATTTTAATTACTCAATTAGTTTGAATAAGCAAATCAAGCAAGTCTATTTAGGGTTAGATGATTTCTAGGTCATTTTGGCACATAATTGTCACTAAGGGCAAAATGGTCATTTTGTACCCCAAGTTGATAGGTTTGATTTTCAAGCTCATAAGTTGTTCAATTAGACCTAGGTGAAAAGAAATCAATGAGTCGGATTAGATTGCCGAGTCTTATGGTACTATTTGAGCATGGGGTCTCTTTGGCAAAACTAAAGAAGTTGAAAGGCTAAAGTAAGAAGTTGGGCTTTCAAACCATTTTCAAGGATTTGAGGCTTCACCATTCATCATTCCTAACTTTCAAACACGCATCTCCCTTTTCCTTCTCACATTACATGGCCAAATCTTCACAAAAACATCAATTTTTGGTGGAAATCAAAGTCTTATAAGGTACATATTCAAGAAAGAGCTTGTTTTGCATAGTTTTGGTGTGGAAGGCCTTGGATCACATTTTTGAGCTTGGGAGCTCTAGGTAACATCATGATCCTCTTTTTATTTTGTTGTTCTTGGTTTCTTGAGCCTTCATGAGCTTGGGTATAGTAAAAATGAGCTTAATTTGGTGCCTTTGTATGTTGAATTTGCTTGGAACTGTAAGATAACTAGTGGAGCCCTTTTATGCTTGGTGTGGATGCTTGATGTTGCTTGCTCTTCTCAATTAAGGTAAGAGATTTAGTTTACATACCCTAAAAATGCATGTTTTAGTTGCTTAAATGTTTGGTTTCAAGTGGTTTATGAGATGTGCATTATTATGGTGAGATATGGCTTATGATGGACTAGTATGGATTAGGCACTTGTGTAGATCATTTGGACACTTAATGCTTGGTTAGGATAGCATGTTCATGGCCTATTGTAGAAGTTTTAGCAAACTGGAGCTCAGGAAGGCTTGGCATGAAGGTTTGGGTGGCTTGGGATGCCTCCAAAACATACTATGGATGAAGATTTGTGGTGTCGGACTCAAAGGTTTGGCACTATAGTGCCAGGTGGTGTTACAATACCCAGGTCCTTATTTGGAACTTGAGGAAAAATTGCCTCTGGTGCCTAGGTGCTAGCACTCAACATCATTGACGTGCTATAGTATTTTCACCATAATTTTTCGTTTGGGTGTCTAATTGAGGTGATTCAACATTCCATGTGAAGCTAAGAGAATGATCTATAACTTTCATGGTTTCATCCAAGCCAAAATGGGCCTAGGTTATACTTTATTTTGCTACAAAGTGAAGGGCCAATGAGTGTTTAAGGGGACTTACAGTGGAAGGTGACCAATAATACCTTAGTACCCCCTATACCTCTTCAAAGCACTAGTTTGTTAATCAAGTTCCCTTGGGTACAAAGAAAGCATGAAGAAAAATGATCTAGCAGTAGCTCAGAGCACTATAATGAGGCCATTAGGAAAGATTAAGGGGTTTAGCACCATTGCTAGTCTAGTTGGAGGCTTTGAGCTTAAAAAACCAATAAGAAACCCTAGTGCACATGAGGGGTTTTATGGAACCTAGTAAATTGAGTCCATCTAAAGAAAATCCTACCATAATAGGATTAACCAAGTAATGGTGGATAGTGGAGCACCATGGATGAAGGCTTAGTGCACTTGTAGCCTAGCCAAGTTGTGACTTGAGGCACAAGTGAAAGCTTAGAGCATCGTTGGTAGTTTAAATAGGCAAGGCTTCGTACCTGGGTGATCTAGGTGTGCTTATTAACTCAAGACACGAAGTGGGAGCCTAGTACAACTAGTGAGTTTCTTGGAACTCATGCAATGAGTGTCTTCCATGTTCACTTGTAAAACAACAAAAAGAAGGATTTTTAATGAGATTAGCTCACTAAGACATCAACATGCAACAGCTTGCTAAGAGCAAGTTAGGGGCCAAAAACTCACTAGGCATGGGGTGATGTCCGTGCAAGGACTAGGAAGAGGTAGGGTCACAAGGGACTCAAATATATGCATATACTACATAGGGCCTGCAGTAGATTTCATATATTATATGTATGAATGGCCTCAGGCTTTTGTTTGCAAGTTTTATTTTTCTTTGCAGGTACCCTAATGCCTTACTGGGAATCTTTGGATTCTCACTCCCTTTAGTATTGTTGTGCAAACATTGTTTGTAAAGAGCTGACAACCATTAAGGGTTTGTTGTGCTAGTGCATTCATGCAAGTAACTGCTTAATGAATCATTTATTGAAGTTAGTTTTGCTGGTTAATTTGTTTGTATAAACTAGCAAACTACAACTAACGTGATACCCTGGTTCTATAGTTTTCCTAGGTAGGGATGCTACACATTTGGCTATAGTACAGACTTTAAATTTCTAGATCAGGTGCCAAATCACCAACCACGATCTAAATATCATGAACAAAAATTTCTTGCTTATTCTTATATATAGGTGAGGGACTCCAACACTAGAGGTAACCAAGCTTACTCCTATAATGTGTTATAATCTTTCCAATCCTCTTAGACATTCGCTTGACTTAAGCATTGAAGTGTCACCCCACAAAAAAACTCTAGGGGACCTTTCAGCTGTCTTCTTTGATATTTTAGGTGATCTTTTATTGGAAGCCACCACGCCGGCCCCTGCCATGGCAACATCCTCCAGCAAAAATAATGAAGGACATCATATATAAGGCCACAAGAATTGAGTTTTCAAGTTTTTGTACATTTTTTCTCCTCTTGAATGCATTGATAATCTATTTTTATGTGCCTCTATAAGCAATTGCTCTTTCAGTTATGGCTTAAATGGCACATACAATCTATTCTTAAAGTACAAGATTCTATTCTTATATGCAAAGCCATTATGTAGCTTTCCCTTACACTATCTAGTCATATCATTCTTCGTACTATTGTTCATTTGTGCTTGTTTTAACTCCTCTATCCACCTAGATTAGATTGTAAAAGTAGCCAATTGCTATTTTTCCCATTCTTTCTACTTCAAGTACAACATGTGAAAACTATCATCCTGATTCCTTTCTATATTAGCATTGGACTTGACTACTCTAGAATACTTTTTTACTAAGGTTATTAGCCATAACATTTCCTTTGCTTACAGTGTACTGAATCGAGCAATAAAATTTCTTTATATATTCTAACAATCTTCTTTCCTTTATATTTAATTTTTTTTTGTGTAAGGATTTATTTTAGGCTTTTGTGGTCAGTGTAAATCTTAAAATTATTGCCTAAAAAGGAATGCCTCAACTAGCTCAAGACATATATCACTGCTGCCTACTTTGAATCATGAACTAGGTATTTTTGTCAATAAGGTCTTAGCTGCCTTGATCCATTAGCCATTACTTTTTGGTCTTGCATAAAAACACACCCAATCCATATGCCATATGCATATGTATAGACTATATAAGTTTTCTTTAGATCCTGTAATACTATAACAGGGGTAGTGGTATGTTTTTTCTTCAACTTTAAGAAACTATCTTCACACGCTTCTATCCTTCCTAGTTGGTTGAGTTAATGAGGCTGCCAATTCTGAGAATTTACCTACAAATCTTCCATATTATCCAACTAACCCCAAGAAACTCCTAACCTCTTTTACACTCCTAGGTCTTTCCCAAGCATACACTACCTTAATCTTTTTTAAGTCCACCACTAACCATTGGAAATTTGCCACATGTCCAAGACATGCCACTTTTGGTAACCAAAATTGGAACTTTGGTAGCTTGGCATAAAAGTGATGCTCTTTCAAGGTCTCCAATATAGTAATCAAATGCTCTATGTGTTTTTCCTCAAACTTATAATATATCAACATGTCATCAATGAAAACAACCACTAATCTACCTAGATATGGTCTAAATATCCTATTCATAAGATCCATCAAGGTTGTAAGGGCATTTATAAGCCCAAAAGGCATCATAGTATAATCATAATGACCATATCTAGCCCTAAATGTTTTCATAGGAATCTTTGATTCCTTGACTATCAATTAAAAGTAACCTTGCTTTAGATTTATTTTGGAAAATATAGTGGCTCATTTCAATTGATTAAACAATTCCTCTATCCTGGGAAGGGTACTTGTTTTTTATAGTTATAGGGTTGATTTTCTTATAATCAATGCACAGCCTTAAGGTCTTGTCTTTTTCTTTATAAAGAGAACTGGTACCCTCCAAGTATATACACTTGGTCTAATGAACCTTTTTTCTAAGTGTTCATCCAATTGCTTTTTTAATTCTTTCATTCCAAGCTATCCTATCCTATAAAGAGGGATGCTAATGGGTTCTACTCTAAGTTGTTGATAGATTTCAAACTCTATTTCCTTCATAGGAGGCAATCTAGGCAAGTCTAGAAGATAAACCTCTAAAAACATGCATACTATTGGTATTTTTATTAATTCATCTCCCATGGATTCCTCATTAAGTGCATACTCTTCTTTTTCAAATATCAATATTGTTTCAACAATCATTGCATGCAAATTATGTACACTCTCTATTATGGCCCTCCTAGTAGGAAGCTTGATTGAATGAGGTAAAGCAAACTAAATCCTAGTTAGGAACCTTATTTTAAGCTCACATAGTCAGACTAAGTGAGTTAGGTAAGGTTTACTAAGTTCTGAGGAGTTGATGACACCAAAGGAGGTTCTGGGGAAAATTTTGTAATTTTGCATCCTGAGCTATCAGGCCAAGTCCTGGGAGTTAAAAATGTGTTTTAAAACCTAATCCTAGTTTAATACCAAAAAAAAAGCCTAAATGTAAGAGATTTGACCAAATTTAACATAGGGTTACTATTTAGGGAATGCGGTTTTTTGTCACTTTTTCAAAAGTTTGGTAGCTTATGGGTTAGGGGCTTTAAACTTATAAGAGAAAGGGTGAAGGCTACCACCTTTACTCATTTCACATCCAAAACTAAGCTCTTTTTTCTTCTTTTGATTTATTCTTTAGTTCTTGGCCAAAATCAAATGTTCTTGGTGGATTGTGAAGGCCCAAGGCGTATACAAGCTTTGGGTAGCTCATTTCAAACTTGGCTTATGGTCGTGGAGTTGTTTTTCACATTTTTCCAACTGGGATTGGTTTTCTTCATGAGGCAACCAAGATTTCTTGAATTTTTCTTATTTATTTGATGATTTAAGGCATGGGTTTTGCTTAGTTGATGTTAATTTGGTGTCATTTGCTTTGGTTTAGTTGCAACCTAGGTTAAACTTTGTGGGACTTTGTTCTTAGTGAAGGGTTGCTTAATCCTTGATTGTGACTTTAAATCAAGGTAAAGGATTCAAGGTTTCTTGTTCAATTGATGCTACTTGAGCGTTGTTGCTTGATGAAATCAAGTAGTTTTTTTAGTGGCATTAATTGAGGGCAAATGTGTTCATGGTGGACTAGGCTTAGATTTGTGGCTAGTATGATGTTTTGATGCATCATAGGATGCTTATAATGGTGTTTTTGTGTCCTTTACAAGTTGGTTTGTAGGTTTATGGTGAGAGGTAGTATGCTTAGCGTGCTTTAAGGCCATAGGAAGCCTCCCAAGGGGATTAGGAGGCTTTTCTTGGGTATGGGGAACGGGGCCTTGCACTCAGCACTAGTGGTGTTGCAGCGCCCAGGGTGCTCCTTCTGTGAATAGAATGTAAGCCTGTAGGGCTGCTATAGGGTTTCAGAACCCAAACAAGCATAGCGGAATTTAGCCAAAACCCTCCGGGATCCAAATGAAATAGGGGAAACCGGGTGTTCAAAAATTTTCATACCTAATTTCGGTTGAGATCTCTCACCCAACTATTTGAAAACCTAAACAGTTGATGTGTTCAAGCTCTTTATGGTATCCACACGAGCCTCTCGGGATCACCATGCTTCCACCACATCCCGGTAGATGCGTTTCTTGTACACTCACAGTGCTAGCTTGCATCTTCCAAGGAATAGCAAGAGAAGAGTGCGGCTATCTCTTTTGGGAGGCTAGGGCAACATTGTGAATTTCTCACTAAAAGTTGTATTTATAGTGAGACTCAGCTTCTTGGCCTAATGGGTTTCAAAGCCCTGATCCAATTAGGCTTTAATTTCGGGCTTAATAATGGCTCAACTTTTAGGCCAATTATTAACGCGAAATTATCATGAAACCATAACCCAAATAATTAGCCCATGCACTCTAATTTGCCACATTGGCAATGATCATAAATCACATTTATGATCATAAGCAATGAATGGTGTCTAGCAACACATCATTGCTGTCCAAGTGACAAGATTGTCGGTGATTCGACTAAACCTATATAATCATTACCCATATATACGATTGTCCGTTTGTCCAAGATATCAAGACTAGGCACGAGACATGGAATGTGTGACTCTCGTATAGCCCAATCTTTGGTTTCCTGATTACCGAGTAGGCTAAATTAAATTGCTGACATTGATATTGTATATCAACTCATCCAAGCATGGCCATGCATTTTCTAAGTTTCAATCTATCAAGGGCCCCGAAGATATCACTCTCATTACATAGGAGGGACAAATCCCATCTTGATCATACAAATCCCTCTGCATGATATGTGACATACCGAATGACCTCCTTCAAGTTCACTCAGTTACGAGCAACAAAGGGAATTATCAAAGTATGTGAATCACATGTAGGGAACCTTGACGACCTTAGGTCAAAGGACTATATATACCATGATCACTATGAGAATCACTTATGACACTCATATAATGATCCATGTAGCATTCTCATGGTGGGTCGGTCCAGTAACAAGTTCTCCAACTTGTACCCATATGTAAACTACATATCTCATATTAGTCTCCACATATGCTAGTCGTTATGTATTATTATAACCCACTCCACAATAATACTAGACCAGGGACATTNGGGAACCTTGACGACCTTAGGTCAAAGGACTATATATACCATGATCACTATGAGAATCACTTATGACACTCATATAACGATCCATGTAGCATTCTCATGGTGGGTCAGTCCAGTACACAAGTTCTCCAACTTGTACCCATATGTAAACTACATATCTCATATTAGTCTCCACATATGCTAGTCGTTATGTATTATTATAACCCACTCCACAATAATACTAGACCAGGGACATTTGAGAATATCATTATTCTAAGGTTACAATCATTATGGTTATTATGTTACACAAAAACAAAACAACAAACATAGTTGCTGGATTAATTCCTTAATAAAATATCATGACTCAATGTGCAAAAATACAATTATTTCATGATTGGCTTTTGGGCACAACATTAATAATCTCCCACTTGCACTAAAGCCAATCATCCATGTATCTAATACCGATGGACCTAGAATGGTTATCATGCTTCTGCTGTGTAAGTGGCTTTGTCAGCAGATCAGCAATGTTGCTGTTTGTCGAAGTCCTCCATATCCTCAAATCACTCCTCTCGATGATCTCCTTGATGAGATGATAGCGTCGAAGTATGTATTTGGATTGCTGGTGAGATCGAGGTTCCTTAGCTTGTGTGATTGCTCCATTGTTGTCACAATAGAGCTCTATCGGGTCAGCAATGCTTGGAACCACTCCAAGTTCAGTGATGAACTTCTTGATCCAAACTGCCTCCTTCGTAGCATCAGAGGCAACAATGTACTTAGATTCCGTTGTAGAGTCAGCTACTGTCTCTTACTCTGAACTCTTCCAGCTCACAACACCACCACCAATACAAAACACATAACCAGATTGTGATCTAAAATCATCCTTATAGGATTGCAAGTTAGCATCGGTGTAACCCCTTACAATGAGCTCATCTTTACCTCTAAATACCAAGAATGCATCCTTAGTCCTTCGCAAGTACTTAAGGATGTTCTTAATAGCTATCCAATGACTTTCACCGGGGTTTGATTGGTACCTACACATCATGCTCAAGGCATATGAGACATCGGGACGAGTACATATCATGGCATACATGATAGATCCAATTGCTGAGGCATATGGAATCTTACTCATGCGCTCTCTCTCCTCGGATGTACTCAGACACTGAGATCTAGAAAGATTTATGCCATGTTGCATAGGCAAGAATCCTTTCTTGGAATCTTGCATGCTAAACTGCTTTAGCACCTTGTCAGTGTATGTACTTTGACTTAGGCTGAGAAGCTTTCTAGATCTATCTCTATAGATCTTGATGCCTAACACATAGGTTGCTTCACCCAAGTCCTTCATAGAGAAACATTTCCCTAGCCAAGTCTTTACAGACTTTGGCTCGGGGACATCATTCCCGACGAGTAGTATGTCATCTACATACAACACCATGAAGACAATAACGCTCCTACTTACCTTCTTGTAGACACAAGGTTCATCTTCAGTTTTGATAAAACCAAACTCTTTGATTGCTTCAACAAAATGAAGAAACTTCGAGAGGCTTGCTTTAGTCCATAAATGGACCTTTGTAACTTGCACACTTTATTGGCATTCTGAGGAGTTACAAAACCCTTAGGCTGTGTCATGTACACATCCTCAAGTAACTTTCCATTTAGGAATGCAGTTTTGACATCCATTTTCCATATCTCATAATCATAGTGTGCAGCAATAGCCAACAAAATTTGGATGGATTTAAGCACGGCAACTAGTGAAAAAGTTTCATCATAGTCAATACCATGAATTTGCTTGAAACCTTTTGCAACCAATCGTCCCTTAAAGGTAATCATGTTACCATCCATGTTAGTTTTCTTCTTGAAAACCCATTTGCACCCTATAGGTTTGACCCCTTCAGGTGGATCAACCAAAGTCCATATTTGGTTTTCATACATGGATTCCATCTCGGATTTCATGGCCACTAGCCACTTCTCAGAGTCAAGCCTTGACATAGCTTGTTGGTAGGTTGTGGGCTCATCCTGATCCATGAGTATCACATCACCAGTGTGAGTCATGAAAAATCCATATCTCTCGGGCTCATGCTAAATCCTAGCAGACCTACATGGGCTCTGTGCTATAGGAACAGACTCCTGAACCACAACATCTTGTGGTGTCTGTTCAGGTTCCATTTTAGGTTCGATGTTCCCTTGTTATTATTTAATTTCTTCAAGTTCTACTTGCCTCCCACTAGTTCCTTTAGAGATAAACTCTTTCTCTAGAAAGACACCAGTTCGAGCAACAAACACCTTTTTCTCAGAACGACTATAGAAATACTAACCCTTTGTTTCTTTGGGATACCCAACAAAGAGGCATTTATGAGATTTGGCCTTTAGTTTGTCAAAAGATTGATGTTTAACATAGGCATCACAACCCCAAATATTCATAAAAGACAAACAGGGACACCTCCCACTCCATATCTCATATGGTGTCTTTTGAACCAATTTAAATGGAACTCAGTTTAGTGTAAATACATCTGTCTCTAGAGCATATCCCTAAAAGGAGTTTGGAAGGTCAGCTTGACTCCTGATAAAACGAACCATGTCTAACGGAGTTCGATTTCCCCTTTCATATACATACATCGCATTGAGGTGTACCTGGTGGAGTGAGTTGTGATACTATACTACACTCTTTTAGATAGTCAAGGACTTCTCAATCTAAGTACTCTTCACCTCGATCTGATCGAAGTACTTTGATACTCTTCCAGAGTTGATTCTTTACTTCATTCTTGAATTCTTTAAACTTTTCAAAGGATTCTGACTTGTGTCTCATGAGATACACATAGCGATATCTACTAAAGTCATTGGTGAAGGTAAAGAAGTATTGGAAGCCTACCCTAGCATGTGTAGACATAGGGCCACATACATCACTATGTATGAGTCTTAGTAAATCATTGGCCCTTTCACTTTGCCTTGTGAATGGGGCTTTGGTCTTCTTGCCCAACAAACATGACTCACATGTCTCATATGATTCAAAATCAAATGACTCCAAGAGTCCATCCTTATGGAGCTTGGATATGTAGGTCTCGTTTATATGGCCCAAGTGACAGTGCCAGAGATAGGTCGGGTTTGAATCATTCAATCTAACCTTTTTGGTATTCACATTATAGATTGGATTTTTGAGTTCTAGAACATACAACCAATTGCTAAGTCAAGAACTACCATAAAATATTTCATTCAAATAAATAGAACAACATTTTTCCTTTATTATAAATGAAAAACCTTTCTTGACCAAGCAAAAAATAGAAATCAAATTTCTACTACTAGTAGGCAGAGAGTAGTGGTTGTCTAATTCTAGAACTAATCCACTAGGTAAAGTGAGAACATAAGTCCCTACGGCTAAGGCAGTAACCTTTGCTCCATTTCCAACATGTAGGCCCACTTCACCTCGGGTCAATCTTCTACTCCTACTTAGATGCACATCTAGTATCCAATAACCAAGATGAGGAAGTAGAAAAGTTAGGCTCTATAACAAGAATACCTGAAGTGGAAGTCTTACTTCCTTTCTCCTTAGCAAGTTCTTCAAGATAGAGCTTGCAGTTACGCTTCTAGTGTCTAGGTTGCTTACAATAGAAGCACTCCCATTCCTTTGCCACACCACCCTTTAGTTTCAATGTAGCTAAAGAAGAATTAGCATTGGACTTTCCTTTAACTTTATCCTTCTTCTTGTTGGCTTTTCCCTTTCCCTTTCCCTTTTGAACCATCAAAATGGGCTTAGCCTTCTTAAGGTTTTGCTCAGTAGTTCTCAACATGTTGAGAAATTCAAGGAGGGACTTGCCTAGGTCATTCATGTTATAGTTCCTGACGAACTGACTGTAGCTTCCAAGCAATGACTGCAAGACTACACCAACAACCAACTCTTTCTGAAGAGCAAATCACAAACTCTCAAGATTCTTAATGTACCTAATCATCTTGAGCACATGAGGACCCACGAGACTTCCTTCAGGCATTTTGCGCTGAAACAATGCCTTAGAGGTCTCAAACCTCTCATGCTGAGCTTGCTCTTGGAAAACCATTTTGAGATGTTCGATCATATCAAACGCCCCCATGTTTTCATGTTGCTTCTGAAGCTCAAATTCAATGGTAATAAGCATAAGGCAAGCAGCATCCAAAGCATCATTAGAATGCCTCTTGTGAGCATCCCTTTCAGCTTTTGGAGCAGTAGACTCATTCAGAATGGGCTGCTCTAGGACATAAGCCTTTCTCTATTGCTGGAGGACTATCCTCAAGTTTCAAAACTATTTGAGAAAGTTGGTCCCATTTAGTTTTTCCTTCTCAAGGATTGATCACAACGAAAATGTCGACGTATTTTGTGCCATGGTTATCTACAATAGTAAATATGTAGTGTAAGAGTCATGTATTTTAGTTCATTTAATAAGGACATTTATTAAATGTTACTCCCACTATTTTACTCAAAATAGTAACCCTTGATATTATTTTGGAACACCTCGGCGCTAAGGTATTCTAGTGGGCCAAGATCCATATTTCAGCACAACCTAAGTTAGCTTTGGCTTTTCTCTCAAGTTACAGTTATTTAGGCAGGCAACTCCTTGCCAATTGCATCTTATGCAACTCTTGGATAGCTGGGTGAACAACACTTGTCCAAGCTCATCTTATGAACTTAAGCCTAACTCTATGCCTCTAATTCCCCAATCCTATTAGGATGACTTAGTTAAGTCAGACCCAAAGCTAGCAATTTAGATATCATTGTTATCCCATCGCGCCTTACCAAGATAAACATAGGCACTTTGCATTGGCAAACCCACCTAATGTTGATCAAAGTCTTGATGAGTGCGAACATTTGGAAGGCATCACATTTAATGACTTAATATTTGTTTGAGGAATTTTTCGTTTTGATCTCACCAATTTGTTATCTTCGGTTGTCTTATACGTAGATCACATACAAATATAAAACATGCATTTCATGCTAATAAGAAAGTAAATGTGACATGGTTATAGCCCAAACTATGCAATATTGTCAAGCCAAAGAGAATATCTTAAAAGCCTACGAAAAGAAAAGGGTCTTCACATGCTCCTTCTTCTCATTCCTTGGTTGCCCTTTTGTTGTCAGCTCCTTAGACATACCATGTTGGATGATCCCATGATGTACCATTACATCAATAATAGGGGAGTAAGGTGAGAAGAGAATGTACAATGAGAGTAATAAGAAAAGGCACCACTCGCAGGCCGTATTTACAAGTATGACTAATCAAGGGCTATAACCATGCACCATGCTTCAAACACTAATCAGCATAACATGTCAAATCTCATTTAACAAAAATGCATGCCAATTAACGCGAGTTGATTAACTAGTTGTTATAAATGTGGCACTTCGTATATGACAATCCAGCTGGCCGGTGCAGAAAAAATTGTCTTACAATTGTCTTGCCCAAGATCTTCTTTTTTGAGCAAGTAGGCACTCGAGACACCTCCAATAGAGCCACCAAAAATTACTATACTTTCAGTGCCCAAACAGGCCAAATCCGATCCATGCTAGGGTTTTGCAACTATTGTAAGAGTCCTAATCCATATAGG
The DNA here is from genome assembly GCA_000696445.1 of Aquilaria agallochum. NCBI lineage: Eukaryota > Viridiplantae > Streptophyta > Magnoliopsida > Malvales > Thymelaeaceae > Aquilaria > Aquilaria agallochum. The sequence goes on from KK902491.1 coordinate 27,920, forward strand.
TATCTCATACCAATCAATTTCAGGTTAATCTTATTAACCAATTTGTGTCGTTTCTTCATATGCATCATATATTCATTACGAGTTCTGGTTTCATACATCATGAATCAATCTAATTAATCATGGCCGAAAGCAACTGAAAACACAACATCATGCGATTTGACATTCAATACCGATTTAGTGTTTCACTAGTAGCTCTGATACCACTGTAGGGTTTTGGGACCCAAACAAGTGTAGGGGAATTTAACCAAAACCTTTTAGGATTGAAGTGAAATGGAGTAAACTAGGTGTTCAAAAATTTTCATACCTAATTTCGGTTGAGATCACTCACCCAACTGTTAAGTCAAATCACAAAACCTAAACAGCTGGCATGTTCAAGCTCTCTATGGTATCCACACGAGCCTCTCAGGATCATCATGCTTCCACCATGTCCCGGTAGATGCATTTCTCTTGTGCTCGCAATGCTAGCTTGCATCCTCCAATGAATAGAAAGAGAAGAGCGCGGCTATCTCTTTTGGGAGGCTAGGGCAAGGCTACGAATTTCACATCAAAAGTTCTATTTATAGTGAGACTCAGCTTCCAGGCCTAATGAGTTTCAAAGCCCTAATCCAATTAGGCTTTAATTTCATGCTTAATAATGGCTCAACTTTTGGGCCAATTATTAAAATGAAATTATCATGAAACCATAACCCAAATAATTAGCCCATGCACTCTAATAATCCAAATAGTTGTATGTGTGTGACCCAATAGGCTCTTACCACATCGGCAATGATCATAAATCACATTTATGATCATAAGCAATGAGTAGTGTCTAGCAATACATCATTGCTACCCAAGTGACAAGATTGTAGGTGATTCAACCAAACCTTTATGATCGTCACCTATATATGCCATTGTCCCTTTGTCTAAGATATCAAGACTAGGCACAAGACATGGAATGTGTCACTCTCGTATGACCCAATCTTTGGTTTCTTGATTAACGAGTAGACTAACTTAAATTGATGACATTGATATCGTATATCAACTCATCCGATGATGGCCATGCACTTTCTAATTCTGACTCTATCAAGGGGCCCAAAGATATTACTCTCGTTGCATAGGAGGGACAAATCTCATCTTGATCATACAAATCCCTCCGCATGATATATGACATACCCAACGACCTCCTTCAAGTTCACTCAGTTACGAGCAACAAAGGAAAGTATCAAAGTATGTGACTTATATGTAGGGAACCTTGATGACCTTAGGTCAAAAGACTACGTATACCATGATCACTATTAGAATCACTTATGACACTCATATTGCTACCCACTCCGAGGGAGTCCAGTTATGGTGCGAAAATTGTGCATTTAGACTACCAGGATTGGTAATGTTCTGTAGGCCATCAGAACACTACCCTTAGTGTGCATACCCAAGTGGCCCTCTTGAACACTATGTAAACACATGCATATTGGTCCAACCATCACACACATATTCACAATTCATGCACACCATGGCAGCAAAGAAGGAAAACACTAGCACAAGTCTTAATCTTGGCTACCACACATTAGGCAATCTTGTTAAGTTCTAGTGACCAGCCACTGTACCTGTAACTTCCACTAATAAACTGTACCATTCTAGCCATGTAGCCCCCTGTTTTATTTTCTCCATTATCAATTAGAGACTTAGAGAAAACTAGGGAAATTTTTTTTACATCAATAGCCCACTTGTGGACCAAGTTATGGATTTTTGAAATTGGTTACAAAATTCCGACCAAATGAACAATAACTTAGCCAAATTTACAATGTCATATCCATGGATACAGGGCTCCAAATTCAGAAATTCAAAGTCCCAGTTCAACTTGTAGATGTTATCTAGGTTTTTCCAAAATTTCATACCAAGATTCCTTCTACTGAAGGAGATATATAACTTTCGGTACAGGGTCAAAATTCTGGCAATTTTGGACCATTTTGCCCATACAAATTTTCCAAACCATGCAAACACTTCATTCACAATGCGAAAGCCCTCCGAGGATATCCCATATATGTCCATTACACAAAGGAATTACGTTCCCTTTCATTTAACAGCTTTATGTGGCCAAAACAGAATTTATAAGTAAGCAGCCCATCATTCACGCTTAGGCAGCTTTGCACCACATCACTTACATAGCCAAAACATTACTCAAATGTTCACTTACTTGTCTCATTTTACATACACTACATGTACATGCATACATGCACTAAAATATGGTCTTAACTCAGCTAAATATGCATCCTAGGTTACAGGAGGTCCTGAGACACAATGGACTCCAAAAACAGGATGCTGGACAGCTGCTGCACAACACAATAAGTACCACCATTAAAAATCCCAAATGCGCTCCTAAAATGACAAAAATTTGTAGGTCATAGCTACACATATGGAAGTTCATGTACCTGAAATTTTACATTAAAAATCAAATCACAAGGGTTAGTTTGAAGGTGATCTTTCAGCTGGACCTGAAATGACAGAATTGAGGGGAGTAAGTTTCATTGAAAAACTTAGTAAGGGTAGCACTTAGATTCAATNCCAGGATTGGTAATGTTCTGTAGGCCATCAGAACACTACCCTTAGTGTGCATACCCAAGTGGCCCTCTTGAACACTATGTAAACACATGCATATTGGTCCAACCATCACACACATATTCACAATTCATGCACACCATGGCAGCAAAGAAGGAAAACACTAGCACAAGTCTTAATCTTGGCTACCACACATTAGGCAATCTTGTTAAGTTCTAGTGACCAGCCACTGTACCTGTAACTTCCACTAATAAACTGTACCATTCTAGCCATGTAGCCCCCTGTTTTATTTTCTCCATTATCAATTAGAGACTTAGAGAAAACTAGGGAAATTTTTTTTACATCAATAGCCCACTTGTGGACCAAGTTATGGATTTTTGAAATTGGTTACAAAATTCCGACCAAATGAACAATAACTTAGCCAAATTTACAATGTCATATCCATGGATACAGGGCTCCAAATTCAGAAATTCAAAGTCCCAGTTCAACTTGTAGATGTTATCTAGGTTTTTCCAAAATTTCATACCAAGATTCCTTCTACTGAAGGAGATATATAACTTTCGGTACAGGGTCAAAATTCTGGCAATTTTGGACCATTTTGCCCATACAAATTTTCCAAACCATGCAAACACTTCATTCACAATGCGAAAGCCCTCCGAGGATATCCCATATATGTCCATTACACAAAGGAATTACGTTCCCTTTCATTTAACAGCTTTATGTGGCCAAAACAGAATTTATAAGTAAGCAGCCCATCATTCACGCTTAGGCAGCTTTGCACCACATCACTTACATAGCCAAAACATTACTCAAATGTTCACTTACTTGTCTCATTTTACATACACTACATGTACATGCATACATGCACTAAAATATGGTCTTAACTCAGCTAAATATGCATCCTAGGTTACAGGAGGTCCTGAGACACAATGGACTCCAAAAACAGGATGCTGGACAGCTGCTGCACAACACAATAAGTACCACCATTAAAAATCCCAAATGCGCTCCTAAAATGACAAAAATTTGTAGGTCATAGCTACACATATGGAAGTTCGTGTACCTGAAATTTTACATTAAAAATCAAATCACAAGGGTTAGTTTGAAGGTGATCTTTCAGCTGGACCTGAAATGATAGAATTGAGGGGAATAAGTTTCATTGAGAAACTTAGTAAGGGTAGCACTTGGATTCAATAGGCAATGTAACCATCATTAAAACTTGCATCAAAAGAAACTAAAACAAAAAAAAACACAATGCATATATACAAGATATAGCAACCAAATGCAGCAGCCAAACACAAACAATAAACACATGAAATGTGGTAGCAACATATACCATAGGTTAGTCCATAAAACACATAATAAACATAACCAAATCACTATGGCAGCCCTCCTCAAGCTAATGCTTGGTATTAGGAGGATTTTAACACTAGCTAGTACTAACTTTGGGCTCTAGGAACCTTTATTTTACTGCCATCTTTGTGCACTTCACACTAGGTCACAAAACCTTCAATAAATGCACTCCCCTCACTAAGCTTGGATCATCAAGCTCATGGCTCTCTTCCAAGCTTAGCCCTAGCCCCATGGTTGCTTGAAAATATAGAAAACAACCCATGAGAGCAAGAGAACCCTTACCAAAGTGGGTAGGCCAAAAATCAAGCTTGACCCTTGAAGTATCCAAGAAATAGCTCTAGTTTGCTTCCAATTGGTTCCTTTTGCCTTCAATTTCAATCAATTGCAAGTTAGAAGGTGTGGTGTCTATGGAGGAAGTATGGATGTGTTCTTGGGCTGGGGTAGGACGAAAATGAGAGAGGGATAAGTGATTTGGCCACTTAAATGGCCTTAAATGAGCTTAAGGGCACAAAACACACTTAACAAGCTTAACCTTGATTTATGTCATTTTCTTTCTCACTAATTATGGTTTCTTTGTCTTAAACTCATTGGTACACATGTGCCCAACATTTTTGACTAATTATCAAGTCTTGGCTGCCTCCCCCTGTTAGTGTTGTGCTCAAAAGCCAATCATGAGATGATTGTATTTTTGCACATTGAGTCATGATATTTTATTAAGGCATTAATCCATCAATTATGTTTGTTGTTTTACTTCTGCGTAACTTAACAAACATAATCGTAACCCTAGAATAATGATATTCTTAAACATCCCTGGTCTAGTATTATTGTGGAGCGGGTTGCAATAATACATAACGACTTGTGTACTGGACCGACCCACCATGAGAACACTACATGGATCGTTATATGAGTGTCATAAGTGATTCTCATAGTGATCATGGTATATGTAGTCCTTC
>KK902491.1:32773-49489 GCA_000696445.1 Aquilaria agallochum
GACATTTAGGACCTTATTGCCTTTAGTGTTTCCTTTGTCCAAACATGTCTTCCATGAGTAATTTGGTCCTCCAAAAGCACTTTCATACCATTTGTATCCTTCCCATAACTCTCCAAGTCTCTTTCTTGAGAGTTTTCCAATTGAGTACCCGAATTTCCAAAACCTTACAAAAAAGTCCATAGGTTGTTTGACAAACAAGCAATCTTTTAGGCTTTTCCTGGGGGCCAAGTTACCAACTTGGAACACTTTTAAGGAGGTGTTGATCATGCCTTTTACCCCCCACACTTCAATCATTATGGTGATAATTGCACAATATAATGGTTTTTTAGCCATTATGACACTTATAATTCTCCCATTTTGTGAGGTGGTAACACATATAATGATCCATGTAGCGTTCTCAGGATGGGTCGGTCCAGTAACAAGTTCTCTAACTTGTACCCATATGTAGACTATATATCTCATATTAGTCTCCACATATGCTAGTCATTACGTATTATTGTAACCCACTCCACCATAATACTAGACTAGGGAAATTTGAGAATATCATTATTCTAGGGTTACAATTATGTTTATTATGTTATGCAGAAACAAAAAAATAAATATAGTTGCTGGATTAATGCCTTAATAAAATATCATGACTCAATGTGCAAAAATACAATCATCTCATGATTGGCTTTTGGGCACAACACTAACAACTGCAGCCCTAATGGCTTGTTTGCCAGGAAACTCCCCTTTTTGTTGGAGGATCCTTGGGAAGGCATGGATGGTCCTAGGTGTGACTAAGGGTTCTGGTTATCTAGTGGCACTCTAGAAACATCCAAAACTTTCTCTTAATCTGGGGGTTTTCTTATGGATTCATGGATGGAAAGTGCCCATTATGAGAAAACTAGTTAATGGGCCATAAGAACACGACTAGATAAGGTTGAAGGTTTAGCACCATCAAGACCTTAGTTGTACCTTCAGGTTCAAGGCCTTGATGAAGAAACCTTAGTACACCTAGTCGGTTCTTTGGGACCTAGGTATTATCAGTCCAACCATAGTGCCCATATACAACAAAAGCTAATGATGAACTTCACAAGTTAGGCTAGTAAGTAATGCTTGTAAGTAGATAAGGCTTTGCATTGTAGTTTAAGGACTAGGTAGAGGACAAGTCCCAAGGGACTGAAACATATGCACATAGGTTTAGCCTTACTCTATATGAGTTCACTGCAAATTACATATGTTCATATATGTGTTGTACTTAGTATTTTTACTTATAGGTGCAGATCCCTTACTGAGAATTCTCAAATTCTCACTCCTTTATCTTATGTTATGCAGATTCTAATGTTGTTGAGTCTGATAACCACTGAGGGTTGTCATGTCAGTCTTTTGTTGTAGGTGCTTTGTTATGAGAATCCACATGATTTTAATGGTTTTATTTACTTGTTGGATAAGTCAAGTTATTAACTATAGTACTTCTTGGCCTTAAAAGCTAACGGTACTTGGAAGGACATTTTGAGACTCGTCACCGAGAATCAACTCTAAGGTAGGAGTTAGTTGAAGGATCTTAGTGGAAAAGCTAATGTACATAGTATGCCTAGTCACCTCTCATGTTTATGGATGAAGTAAAGGACTCTAAGGTTGCTCTTAGGTAAGGAGCATTAGCCTTCTTTTGTTGACTGCTTTCACATGGTTATTATGTGTAGATATAATGATACAAATGATGGATTTATATGGTTTCGCTATTTGAACTTTGGTTTCCATGGAAAATGCCAAGGTAACATGAATGTTTTATGGTTTTCTATTTACTCAAGTCAAAGTAAAAGTGCATGTATGCTTACATTTCTATGTTAATTTACTAGTCTCATAAAGTTTTAATTTGGCACACATAAACAACAAGCCAATTGCAAACACCATGAGATATATTCTCATAGGTTTCTTGGGTAGGGTTGTGGGCGGCCGTGTCAATTTCGTATTAGAGGCCGGTTTATAGACATTGAAGGCTAGGAATAGAGATCTAGTTTAAAGTCTATGTGCTAGGATAGTTAGTATTGATCGACACCCATGGAATGTCATTTGGCTTTGGTTACAGGTTGCTATGGCTGACACTAGGTTAGGAGCTTCAAGGGGAGCTAGGGAACCTGGTAAGGTTCTAGTGATCCAGTTGTGGCAAGATTGGATGAGATATCCAGGGTGCTTCAAGGGATGACTCAAACCTTGCTACAAGTGGCACAAGGTACGACCACTATTATGATAAAGATATTTCAAGATCAAGAGGACAAAATAGCTACTCAAGAAAAAAATGACCAAGGGAATGACCTACCCTAAGGTCAAGAGGGGCACGCGGACTACCGGCAAGTGCCTAGGGCTCATGATAAGCGAGACCCTATTTATGAGCACAAGGAGGAATAGGAAGTTATGGAGGCTCCAATGAGGGGAGAAACTCCACAATAGATGAGATGACTTGAGAAGTTCAAGATAGTTGACCCACCAAGTTTTGATGGGCTAGGTGACCCTGATAAGGCTTAAGATTGGTTAACGAGGATGAATCAACTTTTCATTTGTAGACGTTATAAATCAGAGTAGATGATGGCCTTAGTACCTTTATTTTTGAAAGGGAGGGCTAGTTTATGGTTGGATGATGTTTTGGAGATGCTAAATGAAAGCAATGGAATTCAAGTGGAGCATAAGAAGAAGGTGCTCAAGTGGTCAGACTTAGAGAGGAAGTTTTGACAATAGTACATTAGTGAGGTGGCCCAAAATCAAAGAAGAATTCAGTTTGAGAATCTAAATCAATGAGAGATGACTGTAAGGGAGTATGAGTATTGCTACAACTCGCTCATTCGATATGCTCCATATATGGCCAAAAATGATGAGTTGAAGGTGAAAAGGTTCTTTCAAGGTCTTAAGTTGGTGCTTTAAAGGTATATGGCAATGATGGATATTTGGAGCTACCACCAAGTCGTTCACAAGGCATTGGCCCTTGAGAGGGAGATTGAGGACTTGACGACTCAGGAAAATAAGGAGAAGGTTAGACCATCCATCCTAGGGAAATGCACTGAGAACCATCTGATGGTAGGAAAGATGACTTAAAGCTAAGGACTAGTCAAGAGGAAGAAAGGTGGCTTGTGCCCTAGATATTACAGGTTCCATGGCATGAAGCCATGCACTTTGGGGACAAACATCTACAACAATTATGCTTGGAGCAGTCGTTGGGCACCGGAATGCCCATAGGATCGACCCTTGTTGGGTCAGCCCAGGAATCCACCCCATACACTACATGCCATAGGAAATCGACCTGGTGTGGCCGCAACAGCAATTTAGCCAAGGGTCTTTAGCTTTGCTAGTTGAATGACTAGAGGGCTAGCCATCGTTTGAGGTAATTTTACATTTCAGAATGATAGTGTTAGAGTACTGTTCGATATTAGTGCTACTCTTTTGTGATATTGTCTACCTTGGTAGATTGATTAAAATTGCAGCATGATATTTATGATGAGTTGAAACTCATTAAAATAATAGAAAAATTTTTCTTATGACCAATGAGTTGCTTACTAGGTATCCCTTACAGTTAGGTAACCATGACTTTTCTTATGAGTTATGGGTTACAGAATTGAGGTCTTATGACCTAGTATTGGGAATGGATTGGCTAAGTAAGCATAAAATGCAAATTGACTGTGCTAGTCACTCTATCAATATTAAAGATGCTTAAGAAGCGAAAGTGACTTGCACGGGAAGGTTAGTGATGAGTGCTAGGAGTTTGCACCTTAGACTCGTGGATTCCATCCCTATAGTCAATGGGGAGAAATATTATGCTTTAAATGGGGTGGCCATAGAGGTGGTACTCAAGGAAATTCCTATAGCCAATCAATTTCGATAGTTGTTCTTAGTGGAATTGCCTGGGTTACCACCCAAGAGGGACACTGAGTTCTCCATTCAACTCTAGCCTAGAGTAGAACCAATTTTGCTACCTCCTTATCTAATGTCATCTCCTGAAATGGATAAGCTAAAGAAGTAGTTGGAAGAGCTGCAAGAAAAAGGCTTTATAAGGCCTAGTGTTGTCACAGTGCGGAGCCTAGGTGCTGTTTATGAAAAGAAGGATAAAAATTTGAGACTATTTATCAACTACAAAAAGTTGAATGCAATAACAATCAAGAACAAGCATTTGCTTCCTAGGATCAATAGCCTGTTTGATAGACTGAAGGGAGCGAAGGTGTTCTGGAAGATTGACCTCTTGTCTAGATACTTTTAGATCAAAGTTAAGGAAGAAGATATCCTAAAAGACAACTTTCAGGACAAGATACAGGCACTACAGGTATACAATTATATTGTTTGGTGTGACCAACAGCCTGGCAGTATTCATGAAAGCTATGAATAGGATCTTTAGACCATTCTTAGATCAATTTGTTGAAGTCTATATCGATGATATCTTAGTATACTTGCAATCTACCTAGGAGCATGAGGAGCACCTAAGAACAGTTTTGCAAGTCATAAAGTACAATCAGTATTATGCAAAGCTGTCTAAGTGTAAGTTTTTGTTTAAAAGGAAACAATTTGTGGACACATCATAAGTGCTCAAGGTTTGTCAGTTGAACCTAGGAAGGTTCCAGCGATAGTCTAGTGGAAGAGGTCGATCACAATTACAGAGAGTCGGAGCATCTTGGGCTTGGCAGGCTACTATAGGAGGTTCATAGAGAAATTCTCTATGATAGCGGCACCATTGGTAGCCTTGACCAAGAGAGCTAGGAAGTTTGATTGGATGTCGAAGTGTGAGGAGGTTACTTAGAGTTGAAGAAGACGTTATTGGGTGCATCAATACTTATTCTGCCAAACCTAAACAAGACTTTCACAATGTACACAAATGCATTAGGTTCTGGTTTAAAGTGTGTACTAACACAAGAGAATTGGGTGATCGCCTATGGCTCAAGGCAGTTAAGGCCTAGTGAGTTGAACTACCCAGTTCATGATCTTAAGCTAGTGATGGTAGTCTTAACACTTAAGTTGTGGAGGCCCCATTTTATTGGCAGATCATTTTAGATTTTCATCGACCATAATAACCTAAAATACTTGTTCACTCAGAAGGATTTGAACATATGGCAATGACGGTGGATCGAATACATAAAAGATTATGGTTGTTCAATTGAGTATTATGCCAGCAAAGAAAATGTGGTAGTGAATGTGCTAAGTTGAAAGTATATGGGAGTAGTCCTATTTAAGGACCAGGCTACAAGTTTTTTAGTAGAAACACTGGAGGATTATTTCTTGACTTCTCATGAGCTTTGGCAAGACCGAGAAGGGTCCTTATTCTACACTTTGGAGATTCAGTTAGGATGGCTAGCTAAGGTAAAAAAAGCTTAGAGTAAAGATCCTTTGTTTAGAAAGATTTCAAGAGAGGAAGCGCTCGGTACCATGAGAAAAGAGTTCTAACACAAGGATGGAATACTACGCCATAGGGATCGACTCTATGTGTTAAATGTGCAAGGACCTAGGCAACAAGTCTTACAAAAGGCACATAGTGTTAGGCTAAATGTTCATCCTGATGTTAGTAAGAAGTACCATGATTTAAAGACACACTTTTGCTAGCCAGGACTCAAGAAAAATATCGCTGGGCCTGTGGCTAAGTGTTTGACATGCCAAAATGGTAAAAGCAAAGCATTAGAAGCCAATGAGTACTCTCCAAAGTTTACCACTATCGAGGAGGAAGTGGGGATCAATCATGATGGACTTCCTAGTTGGGTTGCCATATACCCGAAGCCAACATGATTTGGTATGGGTAGTGGTTAATAGGTTGACCAAGTTGGCTCACTTTATACCCATAAAGATTACATATATATTAGAGAGGTTGACTGAATTGTATATTAAAGAGATTGTGAGATTGTATGGTATACCTGATCATATTATATCTGATAAAGATCCCTAGTTTGTATCAAGGTTTTCGGACGCTTTCCAAGAGACATTAAGAAGAAAGTTTCATCTTAGTTCTGCCTTCCATCTTTAGGTTGAAGGACAGTTTAGGAGAGTGATACAAACTTTGGAGGATATGTTACATATGTATGCTGTAGACTTTTGAGGTGATTAGGACCAACATTTACTACTCATTGAGTTTACTTACAATAACAATCACCAAACTATTATAGGTATGGCATTGTACAAGGTTTTGAATGGTAAGCGATGCATGATGCCCATTGTTGGGCTGACCCTTCAGATAAGGTAGTTTCGATCCTGAGATCATAGCTAAGACAACAACTAAGATTAAGTTAATAAAAAAAATATTAGAGTAGTAAAATGACCGTTAGACTAAGTATGCGAATTTGAGGAGATGAGAATTGAGTATTGATGTTGGAAATATGGTACTTGTCAAAGTATCTCTTATGAAAGAAGAAGGCTAGTTTGGACAAAGGGGTAAGTTATCCCCTAGGTACATTAGACCCTACGAGATCTTGGAGAAAGTAGGGAAGGTTGCATATTGGTTGGTATTACCACCCAACTTGTCCTAGTGCACAACGTGTTTCACATTAGCCTTCTATGGAAGTGCATAGTTGATTTAGGACAAGTAGTCAACCCTTCAGTTGTTACCCTCTAAGAGGACTTGACCTACGGGGAAAAGCCCATTAAGATCCTCTATAGGCGAGTTCAGAAACTTTAAACTAAATGGATTCCAATGGTTAAGATCCTTCGGTTAAACCATAGTGAATAGGAAGCTACTTGGGAAACAGAGCAGGATATGCTAAAAATGTATCCTAGTGAATTTCCTCAGTTACATTGAAATTTAGAGGACCAGATTTCAGAAGGAGGAGAGAATGTTAGAGCCCTCCCAGTGGGAAGCTCACTGATTTAGGTAAAGTAAATTAAATCCTAGTTTGGAACCTTATTTTAAGCTCACATAGCATGATTAAGTGAGTTAGGCAAGGTTTACTAAGTTTTGAGAAGTTTTTGACACCAAAGGAGGTTAGGGGAAAAAATGTGTTTTAAACCTAGTTTAAAACACAAAGATTAGCCTAAGCATAAGAGGTTTGACCAAATTTGACTTGGAGTTACTGGCTAGTAAGCAATGCTTGCAAGTAGACAAGGCATTGCCTTTTAGTTTAAGGACTAAAAATAGGACAAGTCTTGATGGACTGAAATGTATGCACATAGGTTTAGCGTCACACTGTATGAGCTCACAATAGATCACACATGTTTGTATATGTGTTGTCCTTAGTATTTTTTCTTGGAGGTGAAGATCACTTACTGAGAATTCTCGAATTCTCACTCCCTTACCTTATGTTGTGTAGATTTTAACATTGTTGAGCCTGATAACTACTGAGAGTTTTCATGGTAGTCTTTTGTTGTAGGTACATTATTTTGAGAATCACTATGATTCTAATGGTTTTATTTACTTGTTAGATAATTTAGGTTACTAACTATAATACTTTTTGGCCACAGAGGCTAATGACACGTGGAAGAACAATTTGAGACTTGCCATCGAGAATCAACTTTGAGGTGGGGGTTAGTTGAAGGATCTTAGTAGAAAGACTCATGTACATAGTATACTTAGCTGCCTCCCATGTTTATGGATAGAGTAAAGGACTCTAGGGTTACTCTTAGGTAAAGAGCATTACCCTTCTTTTGTTGAATGCCCTCACATGGTTATTATGTGCAGATATAATGATACAAATTATGGATTTATATGCTTTGGCTATTTGAACTTTGGTTTCCATGGAAAATTCCTAGGCAATGTGAATGTTTTATGGTCTTCCATTTACTCAAGTCAATTAAAAGTGCATCCATGCTTGCATTTCTAGGTTAATTAACTAGTGTCAAAAAGTTTTAATTTGGCACACATAAATAACTAGCCAATTGCAACCACCATGAGATCTATTCTCTCAGGTTTCTTGACCAGGGCCATGGTCACATTTGTCACTCTCTATGCTTATAAATGGGGAACAACCTAGCTAAATTCTTTGGGAACTAGAAATTAACTATTGCCCTATTGGTACAGTTTATATAGACTTGGTGTTTGGAAAGCTAGTCTATTCCTGATATGATATCTTACTTATTGGTATCCATGATTAACAAATCAATTTTTATTTCTAATTCCCCTAACTATATTCTATAGCTGTTAGCTAAGCTATTAGCAAACAAGAAATGAGTTCCTGTAATTCTAATAAGAATCACATCACCTAAAGCTTTAACATGGAATCAATGTTGATTTATAATTCTTTTAGCCATAAGAGAAACAAATGGTCCAGTATCAAGTAGTACAGAAACCGGCTTGTTATTTAATCTTAAGGTATCATTTAGTGCTTCTTGAGACTTCATTTCCACTGGCTCCACATTATAAATCCGCCTTGGTGCTTGTTTTCCCACTAGTGCATGAAGTTGCTATCCTTGTTTCTTAGGTGCTTGATTCTGACCAAGTGGTCCTCCTCATTTATTCTTGTTTCTCCTAGGGCTGTCTATTGCCTAACGCCCTAACATACCACATTTACAACATGCATCTATGTCCTAAAAATAAGGTTTGTATCTATGGTGCCTCTTGCACTTGGGATATTGAAGACCCCACACCTCTTATGGCTTCCATTATTTTTCTTTCCCTTTCTATCATCTTGATTGTTCCATTTTGTTCCCCTTATCCTTCAATAACTTTGGGATACTAAATTTTCTAGGGCCTTCATATCTCCGTTTTTCTTTAGCCTGATCTTATACAATCACTAAGGCTTTTACACCACCCTATAATACCTTTTAATGATAAATGGTCTCATGAATTGTCTAATTTTTGGGTTTAGAACCCTCACAAATCTCTTTCCTTTGAGGATTTCATCTCCTTCTATCTAGGGTGCATATCTCACCAAGAGATTAAACTTTTATTCATATTCTGACATAGACATGGTTCCTTGCACCAATTGGTCAAACTCCAATTGTTTTCTATCTTACCCAGCTTTACTTATATATTGATTATGGAAGAGTTCTACAAACAAAGTTCATTTTATTCCTATAGTATGACCATGTTTTTTGATTTGTTGATCTTTAAATCCTTTTTTTATTGCTCTCCACCACACCTTAGCCTAATCAACCAAAATTGTAAATAGCCAATGTTACTTGTTAAGTGGAGCTGCACTTCATTATCTTAAAGCCTTGTCCATTTAATTTAACCAATATTCTACCTTCTTAGGTTTACCAAATCCATCAAATATTAGTGGCCTTAAGCTCCTAAATCTTTCAAACTGCTTCATATAATATACATCATCATCTCTGTCCTTCATGTTCCTCATCCTTTCTTTTGATATTTCACTATGCCTTTCTATTCCTTCCTCATTCTTGAGCCTCTGATCTTTTCTAACTTTAGGTTCATTATGTTCTTCTATATTCACTTTAGGGTTCTGATGAATTTCAGACCTAACTTCCCTTCTATGCCTAGTCTTCTTTCCTCATCATCATCATCATCTTCACTAAATAGACTGTCTTCCTCTTCAGGTACATGCTTGTCACCATCATTTCTAAGTTGGTTAGCTACTTTAACACCTTCATTGTCCTGTAGATGGCTTAGGGATTTAGAAGCTTGTCCTTCTTGACCTTGCACATTTTCCACAGGAACTTGTCTGTATGGCCCTACTGGTCCAAGCGCAGCATATAAGGGTTACTGCTAAGTATGGATCAGCCTAATGATACCCTTATTTATCTATGCCATTAGTACAGCTAGCCCCTAGAGCATTGCTTGTAAGTCAGCATTTTGCCGCACTTCATGTTCCTCAAAGTTCTGTGGCTCATTCCTTTGGTTTGCCTATTGTTCTACATTCTGTTGCCCGACATTGATTTGTTGTGCAACTACTTGCACCCTCTCCTCAAGAGCCATATCCTAGGGTCCTCAAACTCCCTGTTATATTATCTCCTTCTTCTTAGTCTTACTAATTCATGCACTTACAACACATACAAAAACAATAAAATAGCCAACAATTAGTCATTAGTCTCCTATCTACACTTACCATGCCAAAGCTTGGCAAGTTCTATTAATAAGCTACTAGGGTATTCTCTAAGCCTTTTAGCTCTAAGTTCTAGCAAAAACATGCTTCGGTGCTATTTTCAATAGTAGTGGCTTATGCTGGGACTTCCTACACAAGCAACAAATTATCCCAAGGTGCAGACCAAATAAATAGAAACCTTTTCTGTTTACAACTAATGGCTTTAACCATGACTAAGCGTGACCAGATTTGTCTTGCAGTTATCTTTCTAGTTTTAAATGTCAATTATAGTATCTTGCAAACTAAATTTAATTGAAATAGCATCCAAGTAAAGAAAAGTTGAAGCTAGGTTAAAAGTTACTCTTTTGTTGGAAAGTTTAAATTTCAATAATGCAGTTTTAATTTTTTAAGTTAAATCTTTGATGCAAAAGCCAGTTTGATACCTTATATGTGTTAAGAACCCTTATTAAAACCCTAGAAAATAGTTTCGTTAAGACTTATTCCAAAATGAAAAGCCAACTCTCAGCCTTTAAGTTAGAGTTTTCCTAGAAACAGAAAAACAACACTCTTAGGTTTCATTAGAACAAACCATACATGTTTTAGGACTAAAAAACAAACAATTTTGGTAATTAAATAAAACAAGTTCTAACACAAAAGTTGATCCTTAGCGAACACAATACAAACTGTCTTGCTATACACATAATCATCACAGGGCTTAAGGCACTAAAGGCCATTACTGCTAGTACACATTCTTTATCCACAAACCAGAAGCTTTACTTGGCTTCTAGGCCAAAAATGTCCAAGTCTTTTCTTTTTGCCCTGAACATTTCACCCTACAGTAGCTACAAATCCTCAAGACATAAAGCACAAATAAGGTTATGTGTCTTAAACCATTATTGTTCACAGAACTATCCATAGCATAATGTATAGATGAAAACTATATACGTACCAAAGATAACTAAACTTCTTAACATTAAACTGAGTTATTGTTGTTCAAGACCCGTAAAAAGTAAACAAGTGAAGGGTAAGTTTAGTTAAACTTAGTAAGGTATGCATTCATAAGTAATCATATAGAAAGCTAACAATTACCTAAGCTTTGTCCTAATGCATTGTGCAATCCTTGGAGTCGAAACAAGTCTAAGAGCATCAAGAAGATTATTAAGGAAAATGGCCATTCGACAGGATTTATAATTCATTAATCTTCCTAACCATAGATCTATAATAGGTGTTCACACTATTTAAGTCAATCTAACACAATCACATGTGATGTACAAGCATCTAAGCCCCACCCAAGAGCTAAGTCCATCTTTCCCCTGAAATCCCTACACAACTGGAATACTAAGATTGACAATTAAAGCCAAAGAAATCTATGTATCCTTACCTACACCACTAAAATTTAAAGCTCGAAACCTAGGAAGAATAACCTTTGCTTGCCCAAGAAGGAAACCTTGTTCAATGTGTTATTCCAAGCCAAAAGTGAGGTTTCCAAGTGATTTTCTGTCTCCAAGCTTTTGAAATGAAAGCTAGCTCCAACAATCTATTATAAAGCTCAAAAAAATTGAGCTAAACTAAGCTCGAGGTCAAGAATGATAGTGGGGTCTTAATTTTCATCTCCCCTTCAACTATTTAAATCCTGCCACTTAACCGCTCATGTTAAACCCATGTTACACTTAGGCCATGAATGCTACTAATGGATGAACTTCTCTTGATTTGCAATTAAGTCTTAACCTATGCAAACTAGCTTAATTCCTCCTTGGTTCTTACCCTAAACTCCTCAATTAATTCTAATTGAGTTACTAACTTTTAAATCTAGCTTCCCAAACCCTACTTAACAAATTCCAACTTGACCTTTACTTGAAAATAAACAATAAAACAATAATACGTCATGATAAACTCAATAATCATAAAAACATACAAGATTTTAATTAAACCACAAGTAATCTTTTTACTTGCTAATTACTCAGACTATTGGGAGAGAGGTCCCAAAGGCCATGGTCATTGCTCCCTATTTTCTTACGATACTTTGTAATGGTTGCAAGGTTCCTAAGGGCTTTTGGTGTTCTACTTTAATTTGTTGAGATTTCATACATTTAGCAACAAAATCATCAACTATCTCCCTCTTCATGTATGGCCACCAAAATTATGACTTTAAGTCTTTACACAACTTTTCTCCTCTTGGGTGCATTGACAACTTGCTTGGATGGGCCTTGGCAAATAGTTGGTCTTTAGGTTTTGGCTTGGGTGAACATATAACCTTTTCTTGAAATACAAAATTGCCACCATGAAAATTTCCTTTTGATTCCTTAGTCAAGTCCATTAAACATGTGTCCATTGATTTTGCTTGTTTCAACTCATTAATTCATCATGATTGGATTGTTATTGTGGTTCCTTGTTGTTCTTCCAAGCACTTCCACGTTTGGTATAATACCAAAAACCTATCCTCTTGATTCCCCCTATATTATCCCTTGACTTAACTATTCCATAGTACTTCCTACTAATAGCATTAACTACTACATTCCCCTTACTAGTAGTACACTTTATTGAACAATCAAAGTCCTTTGTCTACTATAACAACCTCCTTTGTCTCATATTCAAATCCTTTTAGGTAAAAAAGTACTTCAAACTCTTATGGTCAACATAGATCCTCAAATTTCTACCCAAGACATAGTGCCTCACTATTTGAGCACATAAATCACTACTGCGAGTTCTGAGTCATGAACTAGATACTTTTGGTCCTGTGGTCTGAAATGCCTTCACCAATTAGCCACCACTTTCTTGTCTTGCATTTAGAAATTCCCAATTTCTAAGCTGGATGCATTTGTATAGATTGTGCAGGCTTTATTTGGATCAGGTAAAACTAGACTTGGGTAGTGGTTAACCTTTTCTTCAACTGCAAGAAACACTCATCACATGCTTAAGTCCACTCAAACGTGTTAAGTTGTCTAGTTTGTTGAGTCAATGGGGGTAGCCAAAACTAACAACAAATCCATAAAAATTCTATAGTACCTAGCTAACCATAAAAAGCTTCTGACTTTATTCACATTCTTTGGTCTTTCCCTAACTGAAACATCTTTTGTGTTTTCTAAATCCACATATGACCTTTGGGTATTTATCACATTTTTAATGAATAACACTTTTTCCAATTAAAATTTGCACTTTGATAGTTTAGCATATTGCTAGTGTTCTTTCAAAGTTTGCAACATAGTAGCCAAATGTTCCTATTCATAAGATCCATGAAGGCTGTTGGTGCATTTGTGAGCCCAAATGGCATCACAGTGTCTTCAAAGTGGCCATACCTAGTCCTAAAGACAATTTTAATAATATTTTATTCCTTAACTCTCAATTCAAACTAGCCTAAACTCAAGTCAATTTTAAAAAATACTTTGGTTCCCTTCAACTGATCAAACAAACCCTTAATTTTGGGAAGATGTTTTTTTTTCACAGTCATTGCAATGTAACCAATGCACAAGCTTAGAGTCTTATCCTTCATTTTTTTTTTACAAAAAGGACTGATAGGTTTGATAAATCTTTTTCAAGGATTTCAACAAGCTATTTTTCAATTCTGCCATTTAAAGAACTACCATTTTATATAGGGGTACACTAAAGGGTAAAACTCCTGGTTGAACTTGTATTTCAAATTCTATCTATCTAATGAGAGCAAACTAGGCAAATCTATGAGAAAAACCTTTAGACACTTACACACAATAGGTATTCCTGTCAATTCATCCATAATAGAATCATTGTTTAAGGCATATTCTTCTTCATGAATGATAGGTTTCCTTTTTACATTCATAGCATCCAAACTATACACCTTTTCTATGGTGACTGATGGTGAACATCCTAACTCAATCCTTTTGGTAACTAGAAACCACTAACCGCTTTTAGAACAATCAACATGAACATAGTGTTTTGATAACCAATCGATACCTAGTATGACATCATACTTACTAGTATCCATAACCAACAAGCTAGTTTCTATTTCTAATTCCCCTAGCTATAAACTATAGCCCTCAACCATTGTATTGATAAATAGGAATTGAGTTCCAGTAGCTTTAACAATCACAACAACGGGTAATAAAATGATATACAGTTGATGTTTATCAACCATTCCTTCAGCCATGACTGAAACAGATGGACCAATGTTAAAAATACTGAAATTGGTGTATTATTAAGCAATATAGTACCTTTAAAAGGCTTCTTATGACCTACTTGGTTTTGGTTCCACTTAGAACGCTTTCCATGGTGATGCCCTGAGACATCTTCGCTGGAAGGCATGGTGACTTCCGGGAGGACTTCCTGTGGAAGAGAGCGTCTGGAATTAAAATTTCCCAGGGGAATGTGCCTGAAAAGCTCAGAGAAGAGGGTTAGGAGGTCCCCGGGGTGCTTTTCCGAGGAGGAGCCTCCGACGCCCAAGTCAGTTTCCTGAGAAGGTGAGGGGGAAACACTAGAGTTTTCAGTGGGCTTGCCTGTATTTTCTCAAGGAGGAGGAGTCGAACCCTTTGCCAGGGTATGTTCCTTGGTATTTATAGAGAAGCCCAGCCCGTTCAGATGACGACACGTGTTCGGTCGGATGTTCTCTGAGTTTCTGGGCGTAGGGGGCGAGTAGCTGATGACAGGCTCCTTGAGCCTTGAACCGAGACAATTCATGACAAGACCTGGATGGCATCGGTGTGTCAAATCGCCGTTTGAGGTGACATGTAGCGTCTGTGGGCGGCATGTTAGAGGCTCCTTAAATGCACATGCCGTACTCCCGAGGTCCTCTGGGTGAGGTCGTTCTTTGACACGGTCACCCTTCTTCGGGAGTTATGCTCGTGCTTTTGGGGGGTTCCCTTGTTCGGAGGTTCCACCTTCGGGGAGATTCTGTTCTGCTTGCGATAGCTAATCCTCTGTGACCGAAGGCGATTCGTTCGGTCCCCCGAGGGAACCGGCATCATCTTTGTGATACTTGGCGTTCTAGCCGAAGTTCCAAGTTCAGGGTGCTTGGCTCCGTTACTTCCGAGGTTGGTGATAGTGTCTCTCTCGGGTGACGCCAGGCTTCCTGATCATACTTTCGGCAGGCAGTACGCATTGGGAGAGGAAATGGTTCTTCGGCTATCACAAGCCCCCCTCCAGAAAGCCGAAGTGGAAACTTCGGTTTGGCAGCCTTCAAAGGGAGTACTTCGGGGCCTTGGGTATAGCACTCTTGCCGAAGGTGCACCTTTTGTCCGAAGGCGCGGGTTGTCCAACATAGCTCATCTTTTGGTGTCTCCGGGGTAACCTATTTCTTTGCTTTTGTAGGTCTGTTAAACGTCGCGTCTCGTAACCAGAGATGTCAGTCTGGAGCGGCGCGCCATCTGTCAGAAGGCGTGTCCCTCTTTTGGCGTGATGGCTGACATGTGGCAGCTATTTATTGGCTGGGGGTTGCATCGGTTACAGCGGGCGTGCCTTTTTATGCTTAGCAAGCAGTTATGGCGACTCCTTGCCTTCGCGCAGCATTTATGACGCCGTTTCGCTTATCCCCCCTCGACCTATATATACTCTTGTTCCTTCATAACCACTTTTGCTTCTCCTTTTGCTCTCCTCTGTCTTTCAAGTGCTCTTGCCTTCTTTCTTGCTTTTTGCAGCGGTGCTGTTTAACGCTGTTTTTCCGGCCACCTTTCACGACGACGTTTTCAAATCCAGATTTTGGAAAATCATTCGGTGGGTTTTTGATCTCCAGAGTCCTCTGATTTTTTCTTTTTCAAGCTTTTCCGAACTTGTTTTTTTCCTTTTTCCGAACTCTCTTTTTTTTTTCAGCCAATCATGCCTATCCCCGAGAGCTGGCAGCCTCTTCTTTCTCACCCTTGTTGCACCACTCCTGCAAAACTAAAGAAATGGAAGAAGAAGTTCTTCCTTCCCTCCTATGTCACTACGAGGTTGCCACATTCTGACCAATTTAGTTTTTCAAACCGTAGTGACGAGGTTACCATTTTCCGAGCCCAGCTGAAGGCCGGACTTCGGTACCCTCCGCCGAAGATGATTTGCAAGTTTTGCATTTCCATGGCATTGCCGTGAACCAACTTCCACCGAACTCGTACTGCTACTTCAACGCCTTTCTTTGTATGTGTGGCATTTTCAAAATAGAACCCCATTTCATTCTTTTTCTGCAGTACTATAAGCTCTTCATGGTCCGGAAGGGTGGCTTCTACTTTATGCTACCTCGGGGATCAGCGAGCAAAAAATATAAGTTCACCTTTGCCAACAAGGACAGCTGGCGAGGGTGGCAACAGAAGTTCTTTTTTCTGAAGAAGGAGGAGGCCTGGTCGCATGTTCCGACCAAATGGGCTCGGAGAAGGCTAGAGATGGATGTCGTTGACCCGAGGATACTGCTAACTCCCGAGTTGGCACCTATCTTCACGGACTTCGACAGACGGATCCGAGCTGTCTCCGACTGGGATTCCGAGGTCCCTTCGCACCCTCTTTTTCCCCTTTCCAATTAACTGGAAGTTGATGACCGAAGAGGTCCTTCGGGAGGTAAAGGTGGTAAAGGAGCACAAGACGGACCTCGGGATGCCGACTCCTACCATTGCCGGGAAAGACTCCTGGCTGGTGAAGCTTCTTCGGAAGGAAGAGTCTTACAAAAGTTTTTGTGAAAGTAAGTTATCTCCAAATTCCTTTTCTATATTTTCAACCTGGACTCACACTGATGTCTTCTTTCCTTTTCAGAGATGGGCGACGACACCGCTGCCTTCTACAAATCGCTTTTCCTTGGGCAATCCGAGAAAGGTGAGCAGACGAAGAAGGCCGTCTCCCGAAGACGGAAAACGTCTGGTGCTGGGCC
>KK902492.1:0-23315 GCA_000696445.1 Aquilaria agallochum
CCTTCGTTCATATCGTGTATACAACATCAGCAACTTCGACTTCTTCTGCTTGTCTGTTGCTTCCATTTTCCCTCCCCTCGTCCATCGCCCCGTCGGTTCCACATCTGATATTATCTTCTTTATCTGTGAATCAAGATCTTTACTAGCCCTAATGGGCTTCAACTCTTCTTCCAGAGCAACTTGTGGATTCGGATTCGGAAATTTCTGATCATGGTGACGGTTGCAGGAGGTGGATGGATGGTGGAGTTGTGGCATAGGAGATTCAACTGCATTGTGATTCGGATGGACAGTCAAAACAGATAGCTTGGTTTAGGTTGTAAATAAAATCTACTAAGGGTTGCTAAAAAAATATTTTTCACTCAAGGCTCCACCCTAATCAATAATATCTTTGTATTAAGTCAAAATGAACTGGCCTTAGTTTTTATTTTCTATTGTCACTACTAACAAAATAGTTTTTCCAACGGCATCTTTTCCAACGGCCAAGGCCGTTGGAGGTAAGAGTAAAAAATTTTCCAACAACTTAACCGTTGGAAGAATTACGGAATTGAAATATACACAATTTCCAAAGGCTTTAAAACTATTTATGAGTAACATTGTTTGATTATTTCCAACGGCCTAAGCCGTTGGAAAAGAATTTACTTAAACGCACTGTTTTGAAAATTTTTTAAAAGTAATACTATTTGTTTATTAAGATGATAGAAAATAATTAACTTAAACGCACCGTTTTGGAAATTTTTATGAGTAATACTGTTTGATTATTTCCAACGGCCTAAGCCGTTGGAAAATAATTAACTTAAACGCACCATTTTGAAAAAAATTTCCAACGACCAATATCAATTTAAATCACTCCCTGGCAGCCTTGCTTTAGTTCGTCGTCTTCATATCTCTCTGCTCTCTTCCTCTAAACCATCGTCCCACACGCACACACAACATGTTCATTTCGTCTCCCACGGCCAGATTCAGGTTGATCAACTATGGCATTGTTGGATCTGGTGGTCAAAGTACTCGATCTGTTGGTAAGTTTGTGGTTTTTTTGATTTCGTTTTCATTTCTGGTTTTTTTTTTTTATTTTCATGGTTTGATGTTTAATAATGGTAATAGGTGGAAGATTTTGCTTGTTGTACCAGATTAAAAGCCATTCCCACGCATATGAAGGAAGGATTTGAGGTAAGTTCGTTTAATACGTATTTTTTAAATTTTTGAAATTTTTTTTTTGGAAAAATGGTTTAAATCCGGATTATGTAATGGTAATTTGGTTTGAAATATGTGAAATGTATGTGATTTGTAGTTGTTGATGGTTGGATGTGAAAAATTGAGGTTACCCATTATAATTTCAAATTTTTGGCCATTTTGTTAATTTTTTTCTTAGTTTCAGGATTAATTCAAAATTAGGAAATAATTAGTTTTAAGTCAATTGTTTAATTGGGTAGTATATTTATGTGTGAAATTAGTACATTGTTAGTTTAAATGAGAATGTTTAATTGGATTTATTTTTATAATGTTTTAAGTTTTGGAATTAATATAAAGGTACAAAGTAGTTATATTTAAGTAAGTTTGTTTGATTAATTTTGACCTTTAATATAATATCTGTCAATAATAATAATAATAATAATAATAATAATAATAATAATAACAATAATAATAATAGTTGTAAGAATAATAATAGTAGTAATAATAATAATTAAAATAATTATTATTATACTATTAGTAGTAGTAATAAAATAATAATAATAATAATAAACCTAACAAGAGTGGTAATAATTATAATAATAATTATCTATACTATGGATGGAATGCCTTCTTATGCTATGTATATTTTGGAGTTATGAGTACTTGGTGTTGAATTTGCTCTCGGGTTGGATGTGCATAATGAGCATGACACATGAGAAACTATGTTTTCAAAATTTGAAAGATGTGGGCTTCTTGGTTGACATGCATTAGAATACCACACTTGATGAACTCACACACCCTAAACACTTAAGTATAAAAGTGTATATGCCTTGCCGTGTGTTGCATGTAACCTCATAAGCCTGGCCTTGAAATGCAAGTAATTGACTAGAACTATTGGACTTACCCTCCTGGGGCACCTCCCAGGTCTTAGCCTCATGAATGATGGATTAAATCAACTAAAAGAAGTATGGCCGAGCCATAAAGAAGTAAACCACTATAGGTGTATTAGAGTTACCTAGATGATAGTTCTTAGAAGTATAGATGAGTAGTAGTAAAAATAATAATTTTAATAATAATAAGAGTAATATTTATAATACTAATAATAATAATAATAATAGTAAGAGTAGTATTAGCAATAATAATAATAATAATTAAAATAATAATTATTATACTAAGAGTAATAGTAGAATAATAATAATAATAATAATAATAATAATAATAATAATAATAATAATAATAATAATAATAATAATGCCTTTAATAATAATTATTATATGGATAAAATATGGAAACGTTCATCCTACTAAGTATTAACACTAAACCTTAAATAAAAACCCATAACCCACATGCGTAAACAGCCTTTATTAATGACTTCTAATTGAATTTCCCCAAACCTATAATAGTAGTACTATTAACCTTAGCTAAACCCTAAATACTAAATACGCAAGTTGAAAGTTTTAACTTACATTGTTTAATTGAGTGAAATATTAATGCATGCAATTAATAATAATATGTTGGCTATTGATATACGCGATTCGTGGAATTAATTGTTAATATGATTTAATTTACAGAATTAATTTTATGTGTTCATGCTTTCGTATATGTCATAAAGGTAAATATATAATTTCCATTGGTAGGACTCCATGGAACAAGAACGTAGTTGAATGTATAGTAGTCGTTATTTACCTGGGCGAGTTGGGTACAAAGAGGAGTGGGAGATAAGGGTTGAGCAGTTTATAACATTTACTTATAGTAATCCAGGTCATATGAATGGAAACAAAATACGTTGCCCATGTAGGAGATGTAAAAATTTGAGGTTTAAGGATTGTGATGATGTTAGAGTGCATTTATATAAATGGGGATTCATGCCTTATTACACCAATTGGACAGCTCATGGGAAGCTGTTTAATGACCCGTCTCATCAGCCGTTTGATAATTGTGATTGGTATAAGCATGCTGAGTATAGTTCACATGTAAACCTATATGCTCGAATGATATTTGATGCAATGGGACCAAGTTCCCATCAGAGTTTCACTGAAGTTGATGAACAACCTAATGAAGGTTTTAGACGGTTTTCTGATTTATTGTACTCGGCGACTACATCTCTTTGGAATGGATGTGATACGCATTCTAAGCTATCTGCTGCAGTTCGTTTGTTAAACCTTAAAGCAGAATATCATATACCAAGAAGGTGTTATGATGGTATTGCGGCCTTGATGAAAGAGACACAGTCAAGTGACAGCAAGATATCGTCGAATTGGTATGAGACGAAGAAATTAGTTTCATAACTTGGTCTTGCGCATCTAAAAATTGATGCTTGTGTTAACAACTGCATGTTGTTTTGGAATAATGATAAAGATGCTACACACTGTAAGTTTTATGGTGAATCTCGGTTTAAGCCGAGAAAAGGTAGACGGGGTAAAGATAGAGCAAGAAAGACCATGCACTATTTACCACTAACTCCTCACCTTCAGCGACTATATGCTTCACTTTCAACTGCAGAGCACATGAGGTGGCACAGTGAGCATCAATCCGAGCCAAATGTTTTAAAACATCCTTCAGATGAGGAAGCATGGAAACATTTTGATTCCACGTACCCGTGCTTTGCCACAGAGCCCCAAAATGTTCTCTTTAGTGTATGTTCTGATGGTTTGTTCCGTTTGGAAACTTTAGTAATGTTCTGATGGTTTGTTCCGTTTGGAAACTTTAGTAAACAATATTCATGTTGACCGGTCATCATTACTCCGTATAATTTGCCACCGTGGATGTGTATGAAGAAACCATATATGTTTTTTACTATATTGATATTGGGCCCTTGGAGTCCACGTCAAAATATTGATGTCTATTTACAATCTCTTATTCATGAATTGAAGCAGTTGTGGAAGGATGGTGTCCAAACATAGGATGTTTCACTTAAACAGAATTTTCAGCTCCGAGCTTCAGTTTTGTGGACCATAAATGACTTCCCGGCTTATGGGATGTTGTCAGGATGGATGACTCATGGGAAGTTATCTTGTCCTATTTGCATGGAGAATAGTAAAGTCTTCCAGCTTGAGCACGGGAGGAAAACTTCCTTCTTTGATTGTCATCGGCAATTTTTCGAGTTGGATCACCCATATAGAAGAAATAGAGTTGCCTTTAAGAAAGGAAAAATTGAGAAATAATTGCCTCCTGAGCGTCTTCCGCCTGAAACAATATTTAAACGTATCTCAAATTTGTCATCTGTAGTTCACAATGGAGAGGTTTTAACCATACCAGGTTGTGGTAGAACTCATAATTGGTCAA
This sequence comes from Aquilaria agallochum, assembly GCA_000696445.1. Classification (NCBI taxonomy): domain Eukaryota; kingdom Viridiplantae; phylum Streptophyta; class Magnoliopsida; order Malvales; family Thymelaeaceae; genus Aquilaria; species Aquilaria agallochum. Next base: position 4,456 of record KK902492.1, read on the forward strand.
AATGAAGTATTTTCTGGGAGTTGCCTTACGGAAGAATAATTTAATTCGCCATAATTTGGATGTGATGCATATAGAGAAGAATGTGTTTGACAATATATGGAATACAGTGATGGATGTGAGGAATAAAACTAAGGACAACGTGAAGGCTCGTAAGGACATTGAGATGTTGTGCAGTAGATCAAAGCTAAATTTAATTCCTCAAGCTGACGGTTGAGCATTCAAACCCAAAGCAACTTTTACACTAAACACACATCAAAGATCTGATGTGCTCAATTGGGTTAAAACACTTAGACTCCCGGACGACTACGCATCGAACCTTAGGAGGTGTGTTGATAGTAATGTAAGTCATATATCTGGTATGAAAAGTCATGATTGTCATGTAATGATGCAGAGGCTCCTCCCAATAGCCCTTGAAGCGATACCTGAAAATATATGGAAACCGTTGACTGAGTTAAGTCAATTCTTCCATAATTTATACTCTCCAGAGTTAGATGTGAATCACATGGTTGAGTTAGAAGCAAATATTCCTGTCATACTCTGCAAGTTGGAAAGAATTTTTCCACCTGCTTTTTTTATTCGATGGAACATTTGCCGGTTCACCTACCTTACGAAGCAAAGGTTAGAGGACCCGTTTAGTATGGGTGGATGTACAAGTTTGAGCGTTGTATACATGACCTCAAAATGAAGGTATCAAATAAAGCTCATGTAGAGGGTTCAATTTGTAAAGCGTATCTAATTGAGGAGAACTCAACATTTTGCTCTCACTATTTTGAATCTTATATTCCACATATGGCAACTAGAGTATCTCATAATGATGATGGCGAACCAAGACAATATGATGAATCGGTATGGTCTATCTTTAAATACCCGGGTCGTCCATATGGTGTCTCAAGATATCGATAGCTTGATGACAATGAATTGAGGGTTGCTACTGCATATGTCTTACTGAATTGTACTAAATTGTAAGGAGGTGAAGACGTACCTCGAGTAAGTGTCATAACACATATTTTCTTTATATATTCTACTCTAATAATAATACTTTTTTTTTTGTTTATACACTTTACTCATCAAGTTTATGCTCCAACGACCTCTATGTATTCTTGTAGTTTGTTTGTTGATGAAGTGCGTATGCATGCACCAAATATAGCAATGTCAGACCTGGATGTCTACATTGAGAATAACTTTGCTACATGGCTTAGAAACTATGTAAGTTACCTACACTTAAATTTTAGCCATATTTTACTTCTCAAGGGAAAGACATATTCATAAACTTGATTATATGTAACTAGGTGAATGATGTGCGCAACAATATCACAAACCGCTTCTTGTGGGATGTTGGGTGCGGGCCATCACGTCGTGTTGACACTTGGCCTATTTATTTTATAAATTGGTACAAGTTCCACATTAGCGACTGGGGTCGCGACAAAGCAACATTTAACAGTGGCGTATGTATAAGGACTTCAGGATCAAGTGAGGTTAAATGTGATTTTTATGGGGTATTAGAAGAAATCATTCAACTCGAATATCCTGGATGACCACAGAAAAATGTTGTATTGTTTAGGTGTGCATGGTTTGACCCTACTCCAGATCGTGGCACTCGGGTTCATAAACAATATGTTATAGTTGAGGTTTGTGATGATCGCTGATATTGGAAGTTTGACCCGTTCATTCTTGCCTCCCAAGCTGATCAAGTTTACTATACCCCTTGCCCAACAAAGTCACATGAAAAAACAGGGTGGTTACCCATTTTGAAAATCAAACCTAGACGCATCGTTCATTATAATGTTAATGACGTCGATGATGCATTTCAGGAAGAATTATTAGGTGGCGTGAACAATCCACCCATAATTATGGATGACCAAATCGACAATTTAGCTGAAACAGAAGCGAGGGAAGCTGTAGAGGATGACATGCCGATCAGGGAAGAAACTTTGCAACATGACGATAAATCTGAGGAAGAGGAGGCCCTTGAAGCAAGTGATGAAGAAGATGAATTTGAATATGGGGATACTGAGAATAGCGATTTAGAGGCACAATCTGAAGACGATGACGTCCATTGACTGTCATGTTAACGTGCAATTACTTATAAAATGTAATGTGAACGTGGAATAACTTTTAATATGTAAATACTAAGTCTAAATTGACTGTGATAGGTGCAGTGGCAAAAGCAATACTATTCCCCATAATTTGCATTTGTAAAATGTTGCATGGTTTTTAATAAAATTGCAGATGCCACCTAAAGCATATGCGATATATACACATCGCCCAGGGAAAGGCCTATTTCAACAGTTCAAAGAAGTGTTAGCAGAACCAATTGCCAGACATGAAAGAGCAGGCCAATCGCATTCCCGACATTCAACTTCATAGCCCATAATAGAAGAAGATGTTCTTCCACATCCCACCCCTCGTATAGGTGATATTCGCAATCCTCCAGTCGACCGTAGTGCTAGTCGATCTATTCTGGCACCTGTTACTTCAGCCGATGGAAGGAATTCTATTGGTCAGTCAGTGATATCCGAAGCCCTGATTTACGCTTGCTTACGGATTACACCTCACGGTAACATGTAAGTAATGTAACATTTTCAACCATAATAGTTTATGTTACATGCAGTACGTTTACTGCCATTCAAAACAATATTTATTATGTTGGAACATGTATTCCATGTAGCTTCCTTCCATCAAGAGCAACACGGTTGGTGACTAGATACTTCACCATACACTTCAAAGGACATCATGATTGGACGAGCGCAAACCCAACAGATATTCAGGCGTGATGGTGCGTATTTGAGGTTTGCACTTTGTTATCACATTTTCAACTTTACAAATCATGTTGGCAACTATTTGACTCCTTATTTTTTATTTTATGTCTAGGGATTATGTGAGTGGGATGCAGCCCACCATAATGAGGTATATCGCATTTGACACATGATGGCGGCTAATCATTACCGATCGACGCTGGGTAACATCCGCTGCGAGAAAAATCCTGCCAAACGGCGAGCAAGGGCATCCTTTATGACCGACACACAGTATGCAGAAATGGAAGAATGGTGGGCTTCAACAGAGTTTCAGGAGCTATCGTTGAGGGGTAAGACAATATGAGCATCATCATCGCAGTCTTCTAACTCCACTGTTGAATGCAGTGCTACTTATGCAGGAGGCTCTGTTTCAATTACTGAACACCGAGAGCGAATGGTAAAAGCTATGAACCTCTTTTACACATAATTCAACTTATTTATGATGTAATAACATTAATCTTACTAACAACCAATGTAGCGTGAAAAAGATCCGGAGAATAGGAACCCTAGCTTGTTCAAGGTCATGCAGCAAACTCATAAGAAAAAGAGCGGGAATACGTCAACAGGCGGATTGAAGAAGTGGCGGTAATTATCATGTTATATAAAATTAACTTTTTACATACCAATAATTATAGACTTACTAATAAACTATCTTTACCCTTATGAAGGCAAAGATAACTACTGAGATCAACGAACAAACGCAACAAATGGATGAGGAAGGAGTCGCACATGACGTTGATGAGGTTGCGATAATGAGTGTAGCTGCTGGTGGCAGGAAGAAAGGGCGTATATTTGGTCTTGGATCAGAACAACATGTTGTGCTTGGACGACGACGACCAGGGAATACTCCTATAGCACATGTTGATGTCACTTAGACGCCGGAGTTCACTGAACAAGTAGAGCGAGTGGTACTGGAGCATATCACATAACAAGCATCATATTATGAGTGGAAGTTGGAGAGTCTTAAGAGGAGAAAACGAGCTGAGCTGGAGTACATATGTCAACGAGTTGGAATTTCTCCACCCGCACATCCTGACAATGATATAAATGCCTCGGGATCCGATGAAGACTAGATCAGGTATATCACTTTACTTTGTGTGTTTATCAACAAACAATTGTAATTTCAATTATGTATGTTTTTATTAAGATTTACAATTGCATTTATGTAATATTAGTTCAATATTTGATTACATATGATACAATAATTTTGAACTGCCTAAGCTATTTGCGTTTAAAGAAAAGCATTGGAAACAGAACGGGAATATAAAAAATCTAAAAAACCTACTTAAATTCCAACGGCCTTGGCAGTTGGAAAGTGGAAAAAATAAAAAAAAAACCGTTGGAAATTCCAACGACTGACAGTTGGAATTCCCAACAGCTCTAACCTGGGCCGTTGGAATATGGACTTCCAACAAATGTATTTCCAACGGCTGATTTCCAACGGCTTCATGTTGGAAATCTTAAAATTTCCAACGACAAGCCGTTGGAAATAGGGTTTTTTTTAGTAGTGTGTTATTATTATTATTATTTTAAAATAAAATGTATAAATATGATTGCTCAACTAATTCAATAGGTTGTGGTGTGCTTTGATACCTCACAAATTCAATGTTTTCTTTATAATGTGTTACCAAGATACTCTCCTTACTGCTTAAAACATGTTTTGTAAAAGTGTAAAAGCCAATCTCGCTTGCTTAGGCTTTGAGGAGAAAGATGAATCTTTATCTCCCCTATTTTTTTTATACCTCAACTAAAAAGACTTGGCACAAAACACCATTTATTCCCTTCCACAATTTTGTTCAGTTTATTAAGGAATTGTTCCAACAATTCTTACTATCTGGAAATTTTTGGAATTGTGAATTATTTCTCTATTACTATCCTTTGGTTTATTTGGCTATGTGGACAATTATCTTGTTTTTAGCAACAAACCTTTTTGGCGTGATGAGATGATTAAGATTTGATCGAGAGGACATGATTCTTTCCATTATGAAGGTCTTAGCCATTTAAAGACATATTGATAGATATTTCAACTTTCTTTCATCTTTCTTGGTTCAGACTCGAATAGTAGCACTATTTCCATATACCACTATAGTTTTTGTGGTGGATGGTGCTTAAAGATTGTTGTCTGTATTGGGGTAAATGCTTGGGTCTGTATCTCTCCCTCAAGTTTGATCAGAGACAGTGAAGGTATTTAAATTCCTAGTTGTCGTTCTATTTTGTTTGTAGAACTCCAAGCTATATTGAAAGTCCTTTAGTATTGTACTTCCAATGGAATTGCTTCAATCACCATTTTAACTAATTATGTGTAAGAGTTTCATTCAATAGGCAACCAAGATCAGGCTCAAATAGAGGTTCATGAAGTGTTAACATTTATTCTCAAACTTATCCAAAAGCTAGATAGATGTGGTATTATTATTGTCTCTTGAAAAGTTGTGCATGAGGCTGTTGTAGGATCTAGATGTAATGGTTTTAAATGACCCTATTGAACCTTTACATAAGTTCACAATGTCACTTGTAGTGTGGCATATAGGGATCATTTCTACAAAGATCTATTGGTTACTTATACAAAAACAAGTTTGATTACCCTACTAGTATGTTACTTGTCTTATAAAGCAACTTAATTTCAATTACATAAACACCAAGTAACTAAAGCAACAAGACTAAAATAAAGGATTGAACATATGCAAGATAACTAAATTACGACCCAGTTAAAATGACAACTATTTAATGTAAGAGTTATCCTTTTAGGTACTTACTCTCTGATCTTAATATCTAATTTGAATAGGAATTCATTCATGGTATTATCTTATTAATGTATAAATCCAATATGAGCTTCTATTCATTTCGAGAGATAAATTCTTTTTAAAACTTAGCCTAACAAGACCCTCTCAAGCTCTATGCTTGAAACAAAAGTGATTTTAAGTTCTAAACCCTTAACATACCTAGCAAATTAGAACTAAACTCTTCCAAATTCCTAGATTACTTTGTTTATCTTTTTTTTTTCCATTTCAAGTCTTACTTTTTCAAGTACTTAATGAGATTTTGATATGCATAAGGGTGATCAATCACCACATATATGTCAACAAAGCATAAGGATAACCAAACAAGTGACAAATTCCTTGAATATGGATCCACTATCAGATTAAACTATCAAGTCAAGTAGCTTACATCCTAGAAACATAATAAATAAACCTACTTCATGGCTACATTAACAAATCCAAGCATGTTTTAATACATTAAATACATAATGAAATATCTAGAATAAAATACTTAGAAAAACAAATAAAAAAACTCCCAATTGATACTTGGTCTTCAAGGCTTCAAGGCTTCTTACTTAAGCTTCCTTGAGCCACTTTATCCAAAAGGGATGTAAGCTACTATGTTATGAAAACAAAAAAAGCCTAGATATAAAGCTAGGGTTATATGTGTATGAAATGTGTGTATAAGAACTTAATGCTTTTATGACAATCATACCTAGATCTAGGAGACGAGGTATATATAGGAAAGTGAGGGATGAGATAAAATCAAATTTTTAGGGCCAATGGAAGCTTAGGATTCAAAATAAAGTGGTTTTGAACCACTTTTTACTATCAAAGTAGCACAGTTGCCTTACTGGATACTCTGTTTTGGTGCAGTTGCACCAAAATCACAAAATTGGTAGGGTGTTTTGCCTCTATGGTGCAATAGTTGCACCAAATTTTGAAAAAAAAAATATTGTAGAATAGTTTTAACTACAATGAAGTTGCACTTACACCATAGTACATTTTCTAGCTTTAAATTTTTGCAACTTGATTTTCACTTCGCTCACTGTTGATCTGTTATGACCCTTCCATCCTTTTATACTTTCTACAAAATGAGGAAACAATGAGAGAAACTGGTAAAAACATCCAAAATTAAGATAGAAAATTAAGGTCATAATGGCTTTAGATTAACCAAAAAGTCAAACTCATAAGAGAAGCATCAACTGACCTCTTCTTTCTTTTAGATTCCTTATTTGTTTTTCTGAGTTTCAAAAAGAATTCTATATTATGAAAATGGAAAGTAAAATTCAAATAATAAAATTATTATTTCATTAAAAATAATTCATTATTTTTATTTTTCTTTGGATTTTTGTTTAGAATCAACTCTATTTGAAAGCCTAAACTCTATATAATTAATAATCAATCGAATAAATTTTGAAGAAAATAATTAGTTTTTTATAAACCTTTTTCATACCCATGTAATCCATCCAAGAAAAAGGAAAAATAAATAAAAATACGCTTTTTGAACTTGTTTATATATAAATTTTTAATTTGTATACAAGTTGAGTGAACAATCACAATAAATCAAAATAATCACTAATAACTTATTTTTAAAAATAATTGCCGAACAAACTTGTAAATCTTATATTGGAGCCTAACTCGAGGAATTTACTAAATTGAGCTGTTAATTTTAACATAGACAATTGAGTTAGGTCCATATCTAATATGGTCTATTTGGATGATGCAAACACAAAGTTGAGTACTCTCAAAGAGACTAATGTTTAAATTAGTAAAATTGGGTTTCCAACATAGGCAAGTTAAAGAATGTTGATCCTCATAGGTTGCTTACTAGAAGATGCTCCTCAACCTAACGTTGAAGTCGATAATAGGTAAAGTGGAAGATCACTAGCTTGGTAATGAACCAGTTGGACAAGGCTAGGTCATATAATCCTTCCATTTTAGGTACTCGCTGCTACTCTCGCACTCTTGTTCCTAAACTCAACTGCCGCACTCGTTCTCATTTTTACAACACTTTTATTTATTTAAATTTTAAAAAAGTAATGTTTTTCAGCTCTTACTCTCACTCCACAGTCTTATTTTCAAGATGTTTTGTGTGACTTAGGGACATGGTACCCTAACCTGGTCTTGAAGCGTTTATTCCTTAGGCTTGATTCTCATGAGCTTTTTTATTCTTATGAGTAATAGACTCTAACAATCGTACTAACTTTCCGTGTAGCTAGTCACTTGGCCCTAGTTTGAGATACATCATCTTATCTTAAGCTAATTCTTTTGACCATACAATCCACGAGTTTATTTTTTTATATATTTTAATTGTACATATAATTGCCTAATTATTTTTAATAATAATAATAATAATAATAATAATAATAATAATAATAATAATAATAATAATAATAATATGTAAGAGATTGAAAATAAGTCTATTTATCATGCATTTAATAAAAGTTAGCTATTTTTATTTTTTTATAAAGAAATGAATGTAACAATTAAAGAACAATGATCTGTTTGAAAATTTAAAAGATAAGTTTGATCTTTAACATTTTTCTTTCTTAAGTTCCCCTAAAACCAAATAAAGAATAAAATATCAATCCTTAATCACCAAACTTGAAAATGCAAATTTCAATTAATTTTTCAAACTTACAGGAAAAATACAATATGTGCAATTGAGATGATATTTATATTTTTTATTTTTTATTTACAAGTATTTAATAGAAAACTTACTTAAATTAGTTATTAATAGGCAAAGAAAATTAAATTGTAAATGGAAATTTTAAAAATAGATTAATTTTTTAGCTAAATAAAAATAAAAATAAAAATAATATAGTAAAATTAAAAATAACACAATTAATTGCATATAACTATATCTTAAATAATTTTATAAAATAATTAAAACTATTATATGGAAAAAATACAAATTCATCATTGCTAAAGTAAAAAGGATAGAAGTATTAGACAGTATGAGCAGTTTTTTCCAATTAAAAGAAATAAAATAAGAGAAACACAGGATTGAAATGATTATGGATAAAATTAGAATACCTAAAGTTATATGCCTAAAGCCTAACCATTTTGGCATCATGTTAACTTGAAAGTTTTTTGTTTCTTCCTCTAGCTGAGATGGTTATACTAATTTATACTAATTGTTTTTCGCTAATTACTATATAATTAGTTTTGATTTAAAGAATTGAATTACACATTCAATGCATAAATTTAGTATAATTAATGAATCAAAATTATTGTTTAACAAATGTTAGTAACCAAAATATTAAATAAAATAGTCCATAATTATAATAGCATTATTACCATAATACTTTCATTGCTAATAGTAACTCTAGAGAAAAAATCACATAAAGAGTCCAATTATATTAGTCATTAAATTGATAGACCATATGAGTAAATTATTAACTATAAATCCATTGGTATGCTCTAATATGTAGAATTATATTTAAGATAGGCAGAAATAGAAGATAAGGACCAAATTATAACTTAATAAATATTCATGAGGATGTCAATGCAATAAAAAGCCAAATAATAAAATGTAGTTAAAAGGGTCGCTAAAATATGTTAGTATTGAAGAGTGAGTCAAAAGGTTTTAGAAAGAACAAAGAAGCTCCATAATTAATGATTCTAACCTATTGTCGAGGTTTCTCCTTTATATATATAATAATATAGATATTTTTTTGGGAAAATGGGCAAATTTTCAATCATCTTAACCCATCAAGGCAATTTACCACCCTTGCTTCTTTCTTATGCAAATATGCCACTAATTATTACAGTTTGAGATCTAATTTGCCACGGAATGTCAAATTTCCTAATGTGGGAATCGTAGAAATATGGGAACTCACATTTTACTTTATCTCAAGATTTATTTGCCAAAATCAAAGCCCTTTTATGTTTTTAAACTTCTTACTCTCACCGCCATCTTTACCTTGTCCACTTTTAAGCAACATAACCCCAAATTTGCTATTTATTTATCACTCCTGCTTCTTTGCCTCAACCACTCCACCAACCTAAGGTACATCAGTTAGTGCGTGGTGACATAAATGAGATAAGGAAAATGCTTAATCAAGAGTCCGCTCTCACTCTAATTTAATCAAAACTCTCATTGCTTTAGTTCTCAAATGTCGTTATTACTAATCAAGATCACCAATCATCGAGATTGTTATGTATAACGTGTTGTTAGAAGAGCTCAATAGCAGTCATATTTGTTTTGGATTAAATATGAATTATTTAGTGCATTTTTTAATTATTCATGAATACTCATTCTACTTGTATTTCACTTAAAATTTTACATTTTAAGAAGTTCAAACATATTTTTAAAATATTTTCTAAAAATAGTACATATTTTTTTTATTGATTTCTCTTTTATTGGTCTAGGTATGAAAAAAATTATAAAAAATCAATTGGTTTTTAAAATAATTTATTAAGTGGTTATTAGGTGGATATAGTATTAGTTTTAAAATAGAAATAATGCATTAAATAATGAGTTATTTAAATAAAAAAACCATCATGTTTGCTTTCTTGCTTTAATTATGTAACTAAGCTTTTATTTTGACCAATTAAACCACTAACATTAATAAATTTTTCAATTTGACCACTGAAGTTAATGAATTATGTTCAATTCAACCACTATTATTAAATCTAATGACTTAATTGTCATCTTCAAATTGTTAGGGGATAAATTTAAAATACTGAAACTTGTTGAGGAGTGGATTGTCATTTACCTGCTCCTTCCTTCATCATTTCCATGGGGGGAACAGTAAAAAAATGTTCTATAAGTTTCATAACTTTTTTAGCTGAGTCCTATAACTACATGAGTTTCTGTTTAAGTCCTATATGTTTAAATATATGAGCTATGTTAATCTTAAATTGAATGAAGCTGATGGGAAATCCTATGTGGCACTTGATGGCTGTTAACTCTTACCCAGTTGGCACATGTATGTGAACTTAATTGCAAAAAAATGAAATTTATATGAAAAAGTTCACAAACACAAAACTATGGGTACTTGAGTCTTAGACAAAATTTTAGTTTTCATTGAGGCATTTTGTTGAACATGTTGCCTTTATTCTTCTTTTTTTTTTTCTTAACTAGAACTTAGACAATTATCATATCCAACCAACCATCCATGATGTATCAAATGAACAATTTGATAACCAAGTAAAAATGATACCTTCTCAGTTCATAAAGTGAGACTTTCAAGAGCTTTGGAGGATTTAGTTAGATTTAAGGAACTTTTAAGAGCTTGAGCAACTAATGTCCTTTTTTACATCCAGGAAAAAATTAAGAAGGTGAAGAAGCAGCTTTTACATCCTTTGTTTTCTCTCAATATCGTTACCCCTATAAACCTAAGTTCTAATCCATGAGGTTTCTACTTTGAAGGTTATAGAAATGCAAGCAGCAGTATACCATTACAATTCCACGATAGAGTTTGTGAAAGACAAGAAATACCTTCCCTTTCATCCTGTAATGATCAATGATGAATCACTTTACAAGCATTCGAAGAAAGTTGCCAAAGCTTTAGTTGGAGAGCCTAATGTGGATTTCTTCCTAGTGACCCTCAACTCAAACAAGCCACTGCACTCACCATACTTTTTTAGTGGATGAAACAGTCCTCCTTATTAGAGCAGCTTTTCATGCCATAGTTGCAATTTCCTATTTGGATGCTCATGTTGTTTCCCAACCATATTTGCATGTTTCCCCACCATTAGCAAATTAGTAATCCCAAGTTCTGTGTCATTCATTTCTTCTTAATTCTGACACATTCCTTTATCCTCATCAAGTTATTGCATAAATCCATCAAACTACGCCTTCCACTACTACACTCATACATTTTCTATAGCTCGCATCACCGTAAGCATCAACATTTTTCTTACTCTTGTTCCAAGTACCCGATTCCGAATTCAAATTCGGGATCTGTACTTACTTTCCCATTGTCACATGAGTTTAATTACTAAATGGATCCTCCCTTGATCCATGAATCCGCATTTTCAGTTGGCAATCCTTCGTCCTACAGCTTGTTCGAGATTTAGCCCTGCCCTGGAACTACTTTACTTGCCGTACCCAAAGTTGGATTGAGTAAGCAAGTTGAGGCGTCAATTGGCCAATTGGGTGAGTAAGTGGCCATATCAATTGGCCACTTGGGCAAGAAAGTAACCACATCAATTGGCCAACTAGGTTAAAGAACAACCTATTGGGCAAAATAAATGGTCGTGAAGTGCCAACTAAGATTTTTCGTCAGCTCCATCCAACATAGGTCTATTGTAGCTCACATTTTCAAACGTATAGGACTCAAACAAAAACTTATGTAGTTTTAGGACTCAATTAGAAAAGGTATAAATCTTATAAAACTTTTTTAGCCTTTCTACCTTCCGTCATTGCTTCACTTAGAGCAAATCTCACAACCTTGGGGAAATTGGAAAACTGGTTCTTCAGGATTTTCCACAGCTTTTGCTGGACTTTAATCAAAGAAGATGTGTTTTGTTATCTCATATTTTGTAGACAAAGGAGAAGACTAGGTTAGAGATCCACTGCCACCTTCTAGAAGTCGTTGATGGTAACGGTATTGAATGACAACCAGACTACACTACTTTCAGTTCCTGAAATCTCAATTCACGGTGTTTCCAATGATGAGTTAGCAATAACCGGTGGTTCCTCATCCCAACCGACTATCAATTTGAATATGGGGCTAAAAATTTTCATAAGACACAGACTGGTTTGATGATGTGGTGAAGCCATGAATGATGATGGGGTGCAACAAGTGAGCCGACGTGATATATAATTTAAGAAAATGGCAGAAACAGAGGATTTGGGTAGCTTTGAAGAGGGAGCAGATGAGTCAAAGATAATGGATTAACTAATAAAGACTGAGGAGGAAACATTTTTGGATTAAGTACCAAATTTATCATTTTAAACTAGTTAAAAGATTAATTGTACCATCAAACTTTCAAGTATGCCACATTTACTACTGAAATTTACTCTAGTCTCGAGAACAAATTTACCATTGATGTTACAAAAAGTTACAAAATTTTCATTCTTCTATTAAGCTTTCGTCAAGTAACCATCAAATGAAGGGGGAAAATAACAATTTTGATCCTTGGTTTTGTCACATTTCTTTGACTAGTGCCCTAACTTTGCCCATCTGGTGATCATATCATCTTCTTCACCATTTGTTTGCCCTAACACAGGAAGTTGAATTTCAACCTGACAAAACTCGGCCTGAGCTTTCCCCTAACTCCAAATCAAAATCATCATACATTTAGGTTGCTTTTACTTTCTAGTTGGCTACGTCCATTCTAGAAACCACTTTTCCGGTCAATTGCACCCATTCTGGTAGGCTATGCCCATTTCAGATGGCATAAAAAGTCCTCCAAATTAGATTCCATAAATATGACCGGCCATCACGAGTTTGCCTCGGGCACCAATGTGGTCATTAACCACACTTTATGGAGAAATCTGACTCCTATTAGTACTAGTAGGAGGTAGGACAACCTTTCTTCTTTGATTTCTTAAAGAGACAGGAGAGAATGACATTGAGGATGGAGAGGGTCGAGTGGCCAGTGGTCAATCAGTTCGCTGTGTGCCACCGTATTTTGAAGAAAATGGCATGATCACGAAATGGGTAAAGTTAGGGCATCAGTAGAAGAAACGTGAAGAACCAATTACTAAAACTATTGTTTTTCCTTTTCATTTGATGATCATTTAATGGACGAAAGACAAATTTATATCATTTTATAATGTTGATAGTAAATTTGGTCTAAAGAGTAAAGTTCAGTAACAAAGTTGGTATACTTAAAAGTTTGATGGTAAAATTGGTGCTTTGGTTAGTTTAGAATGGTAAATTTGGTACTTAATCTAATATTTTTTTTTCAATTTAATATCCCAACAATTTTTAAACAATAATTAATGGCATAATTATAATCCATTGAGTCTTCATGCTCATTTTACAAGAGATTTGATTACCAACTCTCATTTCATCGTTGATATAATTAGTAGATGTCATAACCTAGTATTCAGTGGGATATTTTTTATCAAAACACCTAACACTCTCATTAGATTATGAAACAGGAATGCCTTCGGGTGAGCCCATTTGCTCCTTAGAACAAATGCCATCAATATAGCCCTTCTTCAGATGTTTTAAATTTGGTTTCTTTTAACTGAACTATTATCATCTTCATTTGTCACAAAAATGAAGACAAATGCCCTTTTTCCTTAAAGGGACAATAGGATTTATTATCATAGCATCAAAAGATCTAGCTAAGGTAACATTAACTTCAAACTCCTTTTTTTGAAGACTAGACATTTGATCAGAGATAATGTCTTGTGCATCACTAAGGAGATCACTATTTTTGTGTTTGCACCAATTTGTCATGGATGCATCAGAGTTTGCAAACCTCATGTTATACTTAACAAAGGTGTCCCAATGTTGCCAATAAAATTTTGTGAGATCAATGTAAATTTTAGGAATCTACATTGAAAGGTTGTAATGGTAAGGTCAAGAGTGGCCAATTCAATAACATTTTTTGTAGACTTTGAATACCCCTTTATATTTAAGTTAGATCCATGATCCATCACCATTAGGAGTATGGCAATAGAATCCAAAAATTAGTGGATTTGTTTATAACTAGTTCTATTTGGACTCTTAGATATACTACCAGAGGCGGGAATCAATAGAAAAATCCATTGATATAACTCGACCCATATGTTTTCCAATAAATTCCGTTATCATTAGTGTCATCAAAACTGGTGGAAGCATATGAATCTAAATCCAGGCTGAAGTATATCAAAAGTTATGTTTATTATAGGGACTCTAAGGATGAGACAATTGACTAACACTAGAGTCCTATCAATATGACAAACATCATATTGTTAGAGCATCATGACATCATGTTGATGAGAAAATTTGATAATGAACCGGTTTTGACCTCTTGCTCCTAAAACAATGGCTTTACCTTCAAGCTTCCAAGAGCAATTGATATAGAATTGTATAAAATATTGAGTAAAGTATCGTATATCCACCATCTTGATAAAGAGACAATTATAGAGATTAGGGACCATATTGTCCATACACTTTGAAAAAACTACTGTTGAAGAATCTGTCTCTGAGAACATCATAACAAGTGGTGCAACACTTACTACCACCTATTACTTTTATACTACATATATCTTGAATCAGGTTTGCAATAATAAGCAGCTAAGCAATGAACAATGTTCAAAATCCAATAGAAATCACAAAATATGAATAAAAAAAACACTCGAAACAATCCAAACCAACTTAGGCTATAAGATCTGAGTAGCCAACCCAAAACACTAGCCAAATAATAAGACACCAGAAAAAGAAAAGAACAAACCAAGACAAAACAATTCTAGCAATCAAACTAAACTTTTGAAGTAGTGAAAAAGAACTATCAGAAACAACCAAATAAACAATCAATCAAAACCTGTCAATGATGACGCGATAGTGCTGCCTTGGTTTATTTTCCAATAGAGTGTATAAAATCACCACGAATAGCCTACAAAGCACTAATTTCTTGTCACTGGTAAGAAAGAAAATGATGATAATAGGTACTGTAGTGATTTTAAACAAAGTATAGAGAACACGGAATAACAATCTTACTCCCATAATCCTCTATTTTAATGTTATGAGTAGTTAAGGTTTGGAATCAATTAGGGAGAAGGCCAAGAAATAATTAAATTTCAAGAAAATTGACTTAGGGAATGAACTGATCTAGGAATGAGGTTGAATTTTCAACACAAACTGTGGATTTTGGGACAAAGATACTAGACGATGGAATGTTCTCCCTATTGTAAAGAAGGGGGCCTTATGAACAAGTTTCTTCTAGTTATGTTGTGTTGTAGATTGTAGAGTTAATAGTAGTTTTTTTTTAGGTATAGTTAGTTTAAGTGAGAATCGCGAGTGACCTAACTCGGACTCCACCCAAACAATCCCCAAATTTCTTTACTTTCATAGCCTTATGCCACTTTATTTACCATCATCACACAGTCGGCTCATCCCACATTGAAATTGGCAAAGCAGAGCTTGAGTTTGATGCTGAAAGGAAATATGATGCAATTTACAAGAAAATTGGGGCTAGATAATGTGATTACAATTTGAAGAAATCAAAATTTAATTATAGGGAGGTGGAAGAGATAGTGAAGAAGAGAAGGAATGGAAAGTATGTGAAGTAATTGGTAAAGTAGAAAGACAATGATGAGAACAAGTGGGTTAATGAGGCATTCATGGGAGCAAATGTAGTAGTTGAATTTGAGGAGGGGGCTAAAGCATGTTGTGGCAGAGGGAATGGTGAGGAAGAGAGTTCGGGATGACGAGAAGATAGAGTATCATGCATAGGTAAAGATTGGAATTGAATCTGTAGAATGATTAAAGTTGAATTAATCTGCACCACATGGCTTACCTCAAAGATTGCAGCCTCAAGATCGAGTTCACCAGTCCGGACAAGGCATGTTATGTGGTTTTTTCAAAGCAAATATCGTTGCAACCCATCAAGGATGATGCCATAGTGGGTAGAGCGGTAATGTGGTATGCGCCCGTGAATTACCGGGACAATGGGGACATAGAAAAAGACCTTTTAAGTAGGTCACACAAAATATGTGAATAGACCTAATTTGGTCAATTTAAACAAGTGACTTAAGGCAATCTAAATTGACTTGATATTTTATTAGAAAAAAAAAATCAACATGAATCGTCCTTTTAACATCACATTCAATTTTCTTGACTTAGCTCATTTCTCATGTAAATAATACATTATTCTTATATTTACGTTTTCTTATCTGTATATAGTACTAGTTTGGTTTGTTTAGAAAGAAAAAGATTTGTGATTCTGGCCAATTTTATTTGGGCAGCGTTCAATCCTTTACAGGCTTTCGGCCCTTTATTGGAGAGAGCCCAATAAATTAATAGCTCTTTCACTTGAATATTGTCGCCATCTGGGCGGGAAATCTTCGAATAATGCCAGAACCAACGAACAATTTTCTAATTTTTCTTTGAAAATCGGAGCCCGCCGGCCGCACCACGACCTCTTCCTTCTCCAGCACTCTTCTCAGATTTCTTCAGCACGTTTCATCTTTATCTATATGAACATGAGGGAATCGTGCACGAGCCTGCACGTAACCTAGTCGACGAAACGCCCCACAGAGAGGCATGCAAATCATAAAGAGAGACGGGCGCCAAGAGCCTGCCTATTTCGACAAGATCGCGGCCAGGCTCAAGAGGCTCACCTACGGGTTGAGTAATAAGCACTGTGACACGGTGCTTCTGGCCCGCAAGGTCTTCGCCGGGCTCCACGACGGTGTTACGACGGTGCAAGTTGATCTATTGGCGGCAAAGACTGCGGCTGCAATGGCTGCCGACCACCCTGATTATGCACTGGTATGTTCCACTTTCTATTACTGCGTTTTAGGGGCAGTCTGAAGTGTTTCTAGCTTATTATCTTGATTTGATGTCCAAGCTTTTGGTTATTTCAATTTTCGGTACTTTTTCGGCGTTTTAATTTCCTCTTTGTTCATTGATGATTATGCAGCTGGCGGGGAGACTATCAATCTCAAATTTGCATAAAAGTACAAAGAAATCCTTTTCAGAGACGTAAGTAAATTCATGCAATTGATGCCTGTGGTTTTGTTTAATTTTTATAGTTACATGCTGAAATCTGGGTTGTGATGGGTTATTGATATGCAGGATCAAGATTCTGTATAACTACCACGACAAGAAGTCCGGAAAGGAAGCTGCTCTCATTTCTGATGATGTTTACAAGACAACGATGATGGTAACGCTCATTTTCTATCTATTATTCGTTTTCCTGTCTTAAGCCAGTACGGAAACTATTCTCCAATTATCACAAGGTCCGTTATTGCCATGGTCAAATACCTCTAGAATGCTTAGTACTATATATATAAAGAATGCTCACTGCTGTTGTTCTACTTTGCTTGTAGAATGCTGCACGTCTTGATAGTGAGATAATACATGCGAGAGATTTTGACTACAATTATTCTAGTCTCAAAAGCCTTAAGAAGTTCTGCCTCTTAAAAATTAATGGACGGGTTGTGGAAAGGCCACAGCATATGTTTATGAGGATTGCTGTTGGTATTCACAAAACTGACATTGAGTCTGCTATCAACTCATACCATTTGATTTCGCAAAGCTGGTTCCCTCCTGCTACCCAACACTGTTCAGTGCAGGCACCTTAGGGCCTCATGTATGATCATCAGACATTTTGCTTCTGAATTTTAGTTGGTAAATTAGAAATCTACTCTTAGCACGGAGTAATAAATTGATTCTCTCTCTCATCATCCCATTTTCTCATGAAAGTTGAGCAGCTGTTTTTTACCTTACACGAAGAACCACAGCATTGAGAGAATATATCACACTCTAAAGGACTGTGCAGTTATGAGTATATCCGGTGGAAGAACTGGTTTCCCTGCTCATGGTATGGCTGCTGCTGGCAGCCATATCCATGGGACAGACAAGGCTTCTAGTGTCATTCCTATGCTGAGTGTTCAATGACACTGTTCGTTGTGTTGGCCAATGGGGAAGAGGAAGGGGATTTATATCCTCAACACATATCTCTATCATGTTGACCTGTTGTTTCATTGATTAGTGATTAAGCTCAAATGTGCATCCGTGGAATGAGATGCCAATGTGTTGTGTGCTTAGCTGCAGAACGTGTAAGGGTGTCTAAGGAGTTGTGGTTTAAGTTAATTAGTTCTGTTTTAGTTACTCTATGTTATTATGTTTCATTGCACGTATTAGGTA
Organism: Aquilaria agallochum; assembly: GCA_000696445.1. Classification (NCBI taxonomy): domain Eukaryota; kingdom Viridiplantae; phylum Streptophyta; class Magnoliopsida; order Malvales; family Thymelaeaceae; genus Aquilaria; species Aquilaria agallochum. The sequence continues at coordinate 22,774 of KK902492.1, forward strand.
ATTTGAATTTAGGTGTATGTTGTGGTAGTAGAAGTTCTTAGGAGTCAGGAAATCAATTATGTTGTGGTAGCTGAAGTTACTGGAATTTGGGCAATCAGTTGTATAAGTCTGTATGATGCTGAAAATGCATGCAGTAATGTGTATTGTTTATTGAATTAGAAAGAAAAAAGAAACAAGCTGGTTTCTGTGAAAAGGAGCAAGTTCCAGAGATCAATGGGTTCTCTCCTACTGAGCCCCAAATACTTTTCAACAAGGCCGGTTGAAATGGAAGAATGTCCGTCAAACAAAACTCTATTTCTGAGTTGCATAAAGATTCCCTGGTCAATTTTCCCATAACTAAATTTCTGAGGAGGCCAAGTTAGTGGAGCTCTCTAAGCACATTTAAAATTCGTTGTAACGTCTCTCCTCCAACCAGAGCACTTGGAGGAGTTCCTATGTGAATGACTTCCGCCATCACTTCCATTCATCTCATTAGACCATCTACACCCTATCATTTTGAAATTCCAATTGTTATATCTTCTGCCACAGATCTACTAGTGCAT